>CM042840.1:147343078-147375560 GCA_023653725.1 Bungarus multicinctus | reverse complement strand
ATAGGCAGGAGAAGAGACCTACATAGTCAATCTTCGGCTAGAACTACGCCGCCTTCGTCCATCTTATATAAATCATACAGGGCAGGGCCATGTCCCATGAAATCTTCAGCTTTCACCATAACAACACAAAGAGCACCATAATACAAAAACTCATTAATCGCATCAACTGATGTCGAAATACGACGTCACCACAAGTGTGCAATGTCTTGAATTACTCCTCTCTGACTTGGTTTCTTTTTCTGTTCTTCTTCTCCCCAAAACCCCAAAAACTTTTAACCCTGACTGTCTACTTATGGACCGTCACCCCTTTCCTAAGAGGTTTGTAGGGGGGCGTGCATAAGCGCATCCACTTGCCTACCATCCCCGTCCTATTTTTTTCTTTTATATTTATTTTCTTATCTTTAGCGCAGTATTTCATCCTATGGTTTTACTTTACCTATTATCTTGTAAGCAATTGACTAAATATAATAAATAGTAATAAAAAAACCACAGCTGATTTTAAATGGGGAATTCTGGGAGATGAAGTCCGTCAGGCTTAAAGTTGCCAAGGTTGGAGACCCCTGATTTAAGTGGTGGACTCCAACTCCCAGAATTCCCCAGCCAGCTTTGCTAAGACTTCAAAACTCTCTGCCTGCTTACTCTCTTGTCATCCCTTCCTCTGCAATCTCTCCACTCTAGGGAGTAGGAGAAAAGAAATAAGGCATGTTTGAATGGGGAATTCTGGGAGCTGAAGTCTACCAGTCTTAAAGGTGCCAAGGTTGGAGACCCCTGATTTATGACTTGTGGACTCTCCAACTCCCAGAATTCCCCCAGCCAGCTTCACTAAGACTTCAACTCTCTCTGCCTGCTTACTCTCTTTGTCATCGCTTCCTTTGAAATCTCTCTGCTCTAGGGAGTAGGAGAAAACCCCACCCCATCCAATCCAACATCACTCAAATCTAGGCACGCATGCCCCAAACTACCTCTATTCCAACCACCATGGACTTAAATTCAAGCTACTCAATGCAAGAAGTCTTGTAAATTAAAATACCTGAATTTCTCCTCTTACTAAATACAGCTAAATTCAACATTATATTTGTCTGTGAAACATGGCTCAAGTATCTTCCTCCCTGACTCTTTTACCACAGTAATAGACTATGAAGTTTACCGATCAGATCGTGAAATCCGTAGAAGAGGTGGTGTTGCTATCTTCTATAAAAATCCCTACATCTAAAAAGCATCCAAGTTACCCAGGAGCTTGCTATTCCTGAGACCATTGTCTGTGAACTGTCCTTAAATCTCATTTCGGTTCTTACTATGTTACAGAGCACCCGATTATGAACATCGAACATGCAAAACAAGCTAAATACACTCTAACATGGGCAGCATCCTGCCCACACGCTTTTATCTTCTTGGTGATTTCAATCTACCTCATATAACTGAACCCTTAACGAATGTACAACTGAACCACACATGCAACCTTCTACAATGCCAGTAACAAATCTGGGACTAGAACAACTAGTAACCAACAACACTAGATTAACAACTGCCTTGATCTCATCTTCTGCATAGTTTGAATTCAATTTACGGAATACAAATTAAAGTAACCCCTTTTCCACAGTGACCACAATATGATTGATATTTGTCTCAACATACATCCACACAAAAATCATCACAACGAGGGAAATCCACAATTATAACTTCAAAAAAGGCAACTATGATCTTATAAACAACGATCTATTCATCCCTTGATTGGCAATTTCTATTCACTGGATGCAATACTGTAGAAGACTATTACAATATATTTTTATTTGAAGTCCAAAGAGTCATCAAACTATATGTACCATTAACAACACCCAAACCGAAAAAAACAAATTACCCATAACAATAAGGAGCTTCAATCCAAAAGAAATCACTTTGGTGGAAAAACAAATCTGGTCATGTTGTCAACTTCAAAAGCTGATACAAAAATTTATGCCACCCAGATAAGACTGAATGCACCAATTATTCACATTAAACAAGAGAAACCTTCTACCCACCAGTTCCACCCAAGTTTTCTACAATTTTTAAACTATAAACTAAAAGACTCAGGGTCCATCCCACCCCTGAAAGGACCTAATGGTAAAGACTGCAATGACACCATTAAAGCCAACCTCTTTAACACATTCTTTGGCTCAGTATTTGTAAACAGCAGTGGATCATGCCCAGTATTTCCTAATCGAACCACAGACAACTACAATGATCTAATACATATGATTTTACAGAAGACAATGTTTGAAAAAGCACTATGCAATCTAAAAACATCTCTATCTATTGGACCGATGGGAATATGTGCTTACTTCTTAAAAAAACTATCACTGCCATAGCCGAATCTCTAAGCATAATCTTTGAAAAATCTTTCAGGACCAGCTCCTTGCCAAAACTATAGTCATAAGCCACGGTTATCCTTCAAAAAGGGAGACTCCAGCCTAGTTGAAAATTACAGACCAATCTCTTTATGCTGCGTCACCTGTAAAGTCATGGAATCAATTATTAACCAATCCATTATCCTCCACTTAGAGACAAACAACCTATTCTCTAATAAACAATTTGGTTTTAGGAAAAAACTATCATGTAATCTGCAACTCTTACATTGCAAAAACATATGGACTACACAACTAGATCAGGGCAAAGCAATAGACGCAGTCTACATAGACTTCTGTAAAGCCTTTGATTCAGTGGTACATGACAAACTACTCCTAAAACTAAAATCTTATAGTATCTCTGGACACTGCACAACTGGATAGAAGCATTCCTGTCAAACAGACAACAAATGGTCAAAATTGGAGCATCCTATCAAATTCTGTACCTGTCAACAGTGGTGTTCCCCCAAGGCAGTGTTCTAGGACCAACTCTTTTCATACTCTACATAAATGACCTCTGTGATCATATCAAGAGCAACTGCGTTCTTTTCGCTGATGACGTAAAGCTATTCAACACTACAGACAATACTGCTACCCTTCAAAAAGACCTTGACTATGTATCAGAATGGTCAAAAAAATGGCAACTTCAAATCTCAACACATAAATGCTCTGTCCTACATATTTGCAAAAAAAATCAGAAAAATAAAATACAGGCTGAATAGTCAAGACCTTGTTGATGATCCAAACTCTTGTCAAGGACCTTGGAGTACTCATCTCTAATGATCTAAGTGCTAGAGTCCGCTGTAACTACATAGCCAAAAAGGGCATTAAGAGTGTTAACCTAATCCTACGTAGCTTTTTCTCTGGTATACCACACTACTAACTACAGCATTCAAAACATTTGCTAGAGCAATACTCGAATACAGCTCATCAGTCTGGAACCCACATTACGTATCTGATATTAACACAGTTGAGAAAGTCCAGAAATATTTCACAAGAAGAGTTCTCCACTCCTCTACTCGTTGTAGAATACCTTATGCCACCAGACTCGAAATTCTAGACCTAGAAAATATAGAACTACGCCGCCTTCGATCTAAGTATAGTATATAAAATCATACATTGAAATGTCCTACCTGTCAATGAATACTTCAGCTTCAACCATAACAACACAAGAGCACACAATAGATACAAACTCAAGGTTAATCGCATCAAACTTGATGGCAGGAAATACGACTTCAGCCACAGAGTGGTCAATGTCTGGAATACTCTCTCTGACTCTGGTTTCTTCTCCAAACCCCAAAAACTTTAACCTTAGACTGTCTACTATTGACCTCACCCCTTTCCTAAGAGGTTTGTAGGGGGCGTGCATAAGTGCACCAAAGTACCTAACCATCCCTGTCCTATTGTTTCTTTTATATTTTTTCTATTTTTCTTATATGTAACCATGTATGTTTATTTTTCGTATATGTAACCATGTATGTTTAAAAACTATGTTTTTACTTATACCTATTATCTTGTAAGCAATTGACTACATAAATAAATAAATAAATAAAAAACAGGCTAGTTGAATGGGGAATTCTGGGAGATGAAGTCCGTCAGGCTTAAAGTGGCAAGGTTGGAGATCCCTGATTTAAATGGTGGACTCCAACTCCCAGAATTCCCCAGCCAGCTTTGCTAAGACTTCAAAACTTTCTGCCTGCTTACTCTCTTGTCATCCCTTCCTCTGCAATCTCTCCACTCTAGGGAGTAGGAGAAAAGAAATAAGGCATGGTTGAATGGGGAATTCTGGGAGTTGATGTCCACAAGTCTTAAAGGTGCCAAGGTTGGAGACCCCTGATTTAATAACTGTGGACTCCAACTCCCAGAATTCCTCAGCCAGCTTCGCTAAGACTTCAACTCTCTCTGCCTGCTTACTCTCTTGTCATCCCTTCCTCTGCAATCTCTCCATTCTGGGGAGTAAGAGGGGAAAAAATAAGATGGATGGTTGAATGGGGAATTCTGGGAGTTGAAGTCCACCAGTCTTAAAGTGGCCATGGTTGGGGACCCCTGCTCAAACAGCATCGTGCAAAGCCTTGGAAAGATTTATGTCGCCAGCCATGTCTCTTGCACCCAGGACCCAGAGCGGGCTTGAAAGCTGTAAAAACATTCAGGGGTTGTTGTTTTTTTGGAGGGGTTCAAGGCCCCCCCCTCTTTTCTTTTAAAAAAACAATAAAGCTTTTTTTTAAAGCAGCCACGTCTCTATCTTTCCACTCAGGAGAGTCGATCTCTTTGCGACGCAAAGCAAGGATTTAGAATAGAATAGAGCTGGAAGGGACCTTGGAGGTCATCTAGTCCAGTCCCCACCACTCAAGCAGGGATTTAGAGCGGAATAGAACTGGAAGGGACCTTGGAGATCATCTACTCCAGTCCCCGCCACTAGTAAATAAATACAAACAAAATAAGTAGCGACCAACGAGTTCACTTAATGACCACTGCAAAAAAAAAAAAAGTCATAAAATCAAGTCGTTCGTGTGATGACCTCCTTTTTATGTCCATCACGCCTTACGACTCCAACGGCTTGGCTCAGTGACGGCAGTAAAAGTCGAGGGTTTACAGATGGCCAACATGGCAGGTGGAGGGTTATATTAGTCTCTGGAACCCCAAAATCACAAAGCCCCTTTTTTCCCAGCAGGCAGATTTTAATAATGGACTCTTCCCACTCTCTTTATTTTTTTCTACTTATATTTTTCCCCAAAAAGTCCTAGCAAGTTTCCATCATAAAAGGTGGGGGGTTTATTTTTATTTTTTTTACAAACAAGTCAGACATCTCCTTTCTTTTTTTGATACAAACTTTATTAATTTTATCAATTAAAACAAAACAACCAACATAGAAGGAATTAAAAGGCCTCCAACAATGACAGATTGTGGTTTTTCATTTATAACATTATTTTGTGCAATATTTACAACTAATATGTTATGCAAATATATATTTACTACACCTGCTGCTTATCTTCTATTACTGTTTACTATGTAGTCTGTCTTAGCTCAATGCATTCATACCAATATTTCCCAAATCACATAGTACTCTGATAATTATTTTTCCTTTAAAGCTGAAGTTAATTTGTCCATTTCTACACAACTCATTATTTTTGCGTTTACCATTTTCTCTGGGGGAATGTAGGGTACCCCAATATGAGTTCACCATGTTGGAAGTATATATAAAAAAAGGAGGGTACATTTTACCACATGTGTTGGCCCTGCTCAGAATTCCAAAAATATTGGTTGAGAATAAAAAAAAATGGTTGGAAGAAAGTACGAAGGAACAAATTGAATTAAAACCAGAATTGTTCTTCTTAGGATTGTTTAGGGAAAAATATGCTAAAACCATAAAATATATAATATTACATATACTGACCGCGGCCAGAGTGGCAGATATCTCCTTTCATAAGACAACAGGACTACTCCTAGGCCTTCATTCTCCCCAAAGTATCCAGAAGACCATTTGGGGAGAGTTACCGACCTAGATTATCCCTGAGAAGGAACCCCCAAAATGGGAGCTGCTCCACCGGAAAAATACCCAGCAGTTTTTGGGATGCTCTGAGCGACTGCACGGATGCGGTTCCCTAGTTGGGGTCGTGAAACATCTGCAAGGAAACCATCCAGCTCAGAGAGCAACAAGGACCCCACAGTACTCTTCCTCCTCCTCTTCCTCCTCCTCTTCCTCCTCCTCCTCCTCCTCCTCCCACTCCCTTCTAGCATTGTTGATGTTACCCAGTTGGGTCATGAAACATCTCCAAGAAAGCAATCAAACTCAAAGAGCACAAGGACCCCACAGTTTCCCTCTTCCTCTTCCTCCTCCATATACCCCACTCATTTCACACTGATGAGGTTACCTTGTTGAGTCACAAAACATCACTAAAGAAAGAGCCAGATCCAAGAGCACCGAGGAACCCACATTTCATACTGGGTGACTTTGGGCCAATCACCAGGAGACTGGGAGCTCTAGTCCTGCCTTAGGCAGGAAAGGCACCTGGGTTACTTTGGCCCAATCACTAGGAGACAGGGAGTACTAGTCCCGCCTTAGGCACGAGAGGCACCTGGGTGATTTTGGGCCAATCACAAGGAGACTGGGAGTTCTTGTCCCGCCTTAGGCACGACAGCCAGCTGGGTTACTTTGGGCCAATCACCAGGAGACTGGGAGTTCTAGTCCCGCCTTAGGCACGAGAGGCACCTGGGTGACTTTGGGCCAATCACAAGGAGACTGGGAGTTCTTGTTCCGCCTTAGGCACGACAGCCAGCTGGGTTACTTTGTCCCAATCACCAATAAACTGGGAGTTCTAGTTCCGTCTTAGGCACGAAAGGCACCTGGGTGATTTTGGCCCAATCACTAGGTGACTGAGAGTTCTAGTCCCGCCTTAGGCACGAAAGCCAGCTGGGTGACATTGGCCCAATCACCAGGAGACAGTGAGTTCTAATCCCGCCTTGGACCTGAAAGCCAGCTGGGTTACTTTGGCCCAATCACCAGGAAACTGGGAGTTCTAGTCCCGCCTTAGGCACGAAAGGCACCTGAGTCACTTTGGGCCAATCACCAGGAGACTGGGAGTTCTAGTCCCATCTTAGGCACGAAAGCCAGTTGGGTGATATTGGCCCAATCACCAGGAGACTGGGAGTTCTAGTCCCATCTTAGGCATGAAAGGCACCTGGCTGACTTTGGGCCAATCACCAGGAGAATGGGAGTTCTAGTCCCACCTTAGGCATGAAAGCCAGTTGGGTTACTTTGGCCCAATCACCAGGAGACTGGGAGTTCCATTCCCACTTTAGACATGAAAGGAACCTGGGTTACTTTGGGCCAATCACCAGGAGAATGGGAGTTCTAGTCCTGCCTTAGGCACAAAAGCCAGCTGGGGGACTTTAGGCCAATCACCAGGAGACGGGGAGTTCTAGTCCCGCCTTAGGCACAAAAGCCAGCTGGGAGACATTGGCCCAATCACCAGGAGACAGTGAGTTCTAGTCCCGCCTTGGACCTGAAAGCCAGCTGGGTGACTTTGGGCCAATCACCAGGAGACTGGGAGTTCTAGTTCCATCTTAGGCACGAAAGGCCCCTGGGTGACTTTGGGCCAATCACCAGGAGAATGGGAGTTCTTGTCCCGCCTTAGGCATGAAAGCCAGTTGGGTTACTTTGGCCCAATCACCAGGAGACTGGGAGTTCTAGTCCCATCTTAGGCACGAAAGGCACCTGGGTGACTTTGCGCCAATCACCAGGAGAATGGGAGTTCTAATCCTGCCTTAGGCATGAAAGCTAGCTGGGTTACTTTGGGCCAATCACCAGGAGACTGGGAGTTCTAGTCCCACTTTAGACATGAAAGGCACCTGGGTTACTTTGGCCCAATCACCAGGAGACTGGGAGTTCTAGTCCTGCCTTAGGCACGAAAGCCAGCTGGGGGACTTTAGGCCAATCACCAGGAGACTGGGAGTTCTAGTCCTGTCTTAGGCACAAAAGGCACCTGAGTGACTTTGGGCCAATCACCAGGAGACGGGGAGTTCTAGTCCCGCTTTAGGCACGAAAGCCAGCTGGGTGACATTGGCCCAATCACCAGGAGACAGTGAGTTCTAATCCCGCCTTGGACCTGAAAGCCAGCTGGGTGACTTTGGGCCAATCACCAGGAAACTGGGAGTTCTAGTCCCTCCTTAGACACGAATGCAAGTCCTTCTCCCTCTGCCCACAGGCAAAAAAGGAGTATTAGTTACATTTGCCCCCCTGAGCTATTCATAAAAGAGTAATAAAAACAGGATGTAAATAAGGAAGGGAAGAAAAGAATTGCACAGTGACCTCCTGGCTGAAAGTCCTCCACCCCATTGGAAACCTCCCCCATCCCCAGCCCTAGGCGGCAAGTTTTCTGCCAAGCCAGGCTATTATTGACAGTCCAAAGATCGCTGGCATGGAGCATCCAGTGACAGCAGCTGCATAAGAGACGGCTAAACCCACAGCTCTGGCTCTGGGAATCCTAAAGAATAAGGTAAGTAAGTAAGCAAGTAAGTAAGAAAGAAAGAAAGGGAGGGAAGGAGGAAGGAAGAAAGGAAGGAAGAAAGGAAAGGAAAGGAAAGGAAAGGAAAGGAAAGGAGGGAGGAAAGAAAGAGGGAGGGAGGAATAAAGAAAAAAGAGAGAAAGAAAGAAAGAAAGAAAGAAAGAAAGAAAGAAAGAAAGAAAGAAAGAAAGAAAGAAAGAAAGAAAGAAAGAAAGAAAGGGGGAGGGAGGGAGGGAGAAAGAAAAGAAAGGAAAGGAAGGAAGGAAGGAAGGAAAGAAAAAGAAAGAAAGAAAGAAAGAAAGAAAGAAAGAAAGAAAGAAAGAAAGAAAGAGGAGGGAGGTTAAAAGAAAGAAAGAAAATTAAGCCCTGTTGTTTTATTTATTTTGCAAGCGCTCTCCCACCCCCAAACCACTCCCCCAAATGGCCAGAAAGACGATTCTATCTCCTCTCCAATTGGGTCCCGGCTCCTTTCACGAATAACTGAAGACCAGAGCTGGAAGGGAACCTTGGAGATCTTCTAGTCCAACCCTCTGCCCAAGTTCATACAAACATAGAGCTGGAAGGGACACTGGAGGTCATCTAGTCCAGGGGTCGCCAACCTTTTGGATCTCAGGGGCCACCAAACTCATCATTTTAAATCCCGCGAGACCCTGGGAAAATCCCCCAAAATGTCTGCAGGAAAATTCCTCACCCCGTTTTCCTCCCCATCGATCGTTCTTTATTTGGGATCACAGGGTGCTGTCTGCAGCTCCGATCTCAGCAGGAGAGAGAGAGACAGAGAGACAGAGGGAGAGAGAGGGAGAGGAGAGACTTTTGGCTTCTTGCAAGGAAAGCAGCAGAAGCAGCAGAAGTCTTTCTTTTTCTCCCCCAAACTCCACCAGAAGTGAGTCTTCGTGAAACTTGTTGTGCCAGTGCAGCCTCTTGGAGCAGGAGGTCTTGCAGGGTCCCAAAGACTCATTTCTGGTGGAGTTTGGGGGAGAGAAAGAAAGACTTCTGCTGCTTCTGCTGCTTTCCTTGTGTATAGCCCAAAGCAGAAGAAGAAAGAAACAGAGAGAAGCAGCCCAGTGGCCAGGCCAGGCATGTGGGACGAGTGGGGCAAGTTACCCCCATCTGCCCTTTCCCCCCCTCTCCTCACTACCTCATGTTGTTCACAATGCAAGCAACGCAAGCCTTGTGTTTCTGCGCAGCCTGGATTAATTGCTTTTGGGAGGGGGTGACATTTCTCTGCAGACCACCAAAACTTTCTCGCGGACCACCAGTGGTCCCCAGCCCACTGATTGACGACCACTGTCTTAGGGCACACAGGGAGGAACTGAGAAGGGAGCAACAGGTGTTGGCTGGCTTACAGGGAAGGAAAGGGTCCTGATTACCTTTATTAGCTGCAGCTGGGAACACAGTGTATAAAAGAGGGAAGCTGCTTGCTGCAAGTTGTTGGCAGCAAACCCTGAATTTATCTGGGTTCCCGGCATCTTCCCGATGGTGTGTGTTTTGCTGGCCTTTCAAGTCTGCAATTCCTTCTCCTGCCCTGTCCAGTTAATCCCTGCCACGTGGATTTTGTGTGGATTTTGTTACAGTTTGTACGTAACTTTGTTTCGGACTGAATTTCCTCCACTTAAAGGACTGTTCTTGGGAAGAGTTTTTTTTTTCCTCCAGCCTAAAAGTAACCTGGACACTAGGGCCAATAATTAAAGGGACGCTTCTTGCTTATTTAACTGGATTGCCTTTGTGCCACGCCCCTTTGGATCATCACAGATATGTTGAGCATTGGGTGTTCTCCTCCAACGGGTGTTCTTAACGCAGTTCTCTCTCATACGCACAAGACCGGAGTATTACATGATTGAAAGCAGGGGTGGGATTCTACCTGGTCAGACCAGTTCAATAGAACCGGTTGTTATGGTTCTGCCCAGTTCGGAAAACTGGCAAATTGCACCACTGGCTGGCCCCTCCCTTCCCCGTCCACTCATTCCTTATCTGGCATGTGTGCCATCAAACTTACCTGCTAAATTGCTATTTTTCCTTGTTTTCCCACCGATCATCAGCTTTTCTCCTGTGCTAGGAGATTTAGATTATCTGGAAAGCAGGAAACGGATGGATTTCTTGCTTTATAGCTAATCTAAAAGCAGAGATGAACCTTCCTTAGGACTGAAGCTTCTATTTTTCAGTTGAGACTCAAGTAGCCAATTGCAGAAAGGTAGATCTCTGAATGAATCTGTGATTCTGTGAGCAACTCAATCGGCCTGCCTGCCTTGCTGATATTGGCTAAAAGTTGCTCTTTTTTATATATAAAAAATCCAGTATTGACATACATGGTGTGTTGTGAGTTAATTTTGTGAGTTTGCTAGCAGGCAAATTTTATTTGACAGACTCAGGTAGCCAATGGCAGAAAGATAGATCTCTGAGTGAATCTGTGATTCTGTGAGCAACTCAATCTGCCTGTCTGCTTTGTCTGATTTTGGGTAAAAGTTGCTCCTTTTTAAAAATAAAAAAAAATCAGTATTTACATACATGGTGTGTTGTGATTTAATTTGTGAGTTTTCTTGCTACCAAATTTTATGAGTTGGCTTGCAAGCAAATTTTATGACAGACTCAGGTAGCCGATGGCAGATAGATAGATCTCTGAGTGATTCTGTGATTCTGCAAGCAACTCAACCTGCCTGCCTGCTTTTGGGTAAAAGTTGCTCTTTTTTAAACAAAAAATTAAATATTTACAATATTTACATAAAGCCACGCCCACCCAGTCACGAGACCACACCCACAAATTAGGACACGCCCACAGAACAGGTTGTTCAAAAATTTGAATCCCACCCTTGATTGGATGCCATTGGTCAAGATTCAACAGAGATCTTTGGTTCTGTGTTCCCCTCCAGCCATGGGGGGGTTTGCCCACCAGGATTCCTGGCGACAACGCATTTGCTCTGGCCGGCGGGTCATCTTCATCCTGATGGGACTTCTGGCTCTGGTTACCCTCTCCCTCGTCGTCTTGGGCTTCGTGGGTGAGTAGGAAATGTGAGCGGGTGATTGTCTTGCCGGTAGTTAACCTAACATTGGAAGTTATTGTTCTAGGATGCCATTCATTCATTCGCAGCCTCCATTCTTCGGTGGGTGATGGGAGGAGATAAATCCCTGCGTAGTGCCCAGCCTCCTATAGAACTCTTGACAAAATTGAGAGGTGAATTGAACTCTGAGGTGCTCCGCTCGGGAGCATCACGGAGCCTACATATGTGCTGCATAAAGAGTTTAGCTAGCGTACACACTGAAGGGATTTTGGGATACAGCGTGAAGTGCGCTTCTTTGGGAATGAGGTCGGGGACAACTGAAATTCCCATGTTTTCCTCCTTTTGGCCACTAAAGAAGCGTGGAGAGGCAAGGGTGCCTGTGGAGCGTTCCTTTCAGCTGTGATAGAAGCAGTCCTGTGACTAGGTGAGGCACATGGGGGGGGGGGAATTAAGACACCCCTTGAAAAGATGACCGAGCCATTTTTTGGGGGGGTCTAAAGAAAATAAAACCCTGTCTTATTTTCTACGAAACACGGTAGCACCATAGATCAAACAAAAAGTACACTCACCATGTGCTTTACTGCTTAATGGCTCAACTGCAGCAGGTCAATCAAGCACATTCGCCATGTGCTTTACTGCTCAACTGCTCAACTGCAGCAGTTCAATCAATCAGAACAGAGTTGCAAAGGGCCTTGGAAGGGCTTCTAGTCCAACCACCTGCTCAAGCAGGAGACCTTATATCATTTTGGACAAGCAACTGTCCAATCTCTTCTTAGAATTCTTCCAGTCAATGGCCGCAAAACACACTACATAACACAAAATTACTTAAAGTGCCAGGAAAGAAAGACTGAAAAGGGGCCAGAACTGGGGGAGATACAAAAACCTATAAAGTGACCCCCAAGATGCAGCTACACAGAGGCACGGACATGGGTTCAAAGAGGTCAGCCAGACACTTGCTCCTTCTCCCCAGGGCACAAATACTCCGCAACTTTGTGGACAATGCAAGAAGATGTAAAAACCAGCAATCGCACGCTGGCCGCAGAATTAATGGCTTTTCAGAAAGAGGGTAAGTCCCCAAACCCCAGATTTGGGGATGAAAATGGCTCTTGGTTTTCTTTACAGCAATTGTGTGGGATTGGGGAAGAGGTGCGTTTGCTGTGGAGTGGCAGGGCCCGAGTGGGGTGGGGGGCACTTTGGAGAATTGCTTTCCTGGGTTCTAGTCTTCCATCGATGTTTAACGCTCTAACCCAAGGGTGTCCAATCTTGGCCACTTTAAGATTTATGGATTTCAACTCACAGAATTCCCCAGCCAGCTTCACTAAGACTTCAACTCTATGCCTGCTTAATCTCTTGTCATCCCTTCCTCTGCATTCTGCCTGCTTACTCTCTTGTCATTCCTTTCTTGGCAATCTGCCTACTTACTCTCTTGTCATTCCTTTCTCGGCAATCTGCCTACTTACTCTCTAGTCATCCCTTCCTCTGCAATCTGCCTGCTTATTGTGATCCCTTCCTCTGCAATCTGCCTGCTTATTCTCTTGTGATCCCTTCCTCTGCAATCTGCCTGCTTATTGTGATCCCTTCCTCTGCAATATGCCTGCTTACTCTCTTGTCGTCCCTTCCTCTGCAATCTGCCTGCTTATTGTGATCCCTTCCTCTGCAATCTGTCTACTTACTCTCTTGTAATCCCTTCCTCTGCATTCTACCTGCTTCCTCTCCTGTATTTCCTTTCTTTGCAATCTGCCTGCTTGCTCTCTTGTCATCCCTTTCTCTGCAATCTCTCTACTCTGGGGAATAGGAAATAAAAAAACAACAGCAGGCATGGTTGAATGGGGAATTCTGGGAGTTGAAGGCTTGGAGATCCCTGTTCTAACCCAAAGTGGGTGGACTTCAACGTCCAGAATTCCTCAGCCAAGCATTCTGGGAGTTGGAAGTCCACGCGGGTTAAAAGGGCCTGCTGATCAGGCTGAGAAATCTTGCTCTGATTTGTCGACGTCTTTCCCAGACACCAGCCATTTGGGAGACCTGTACGATGTGGACCAGGTCGTAAAACACTTTGCTGATGAAGCCGAGGAAGGTAAATTTGGGAGCGTAGGGAGGTGTTGAAAAGTCCACCTGTTCAGGAGACAGGAGTCAAGGCCAACAAGGAGCCCTTCCCCTTTTCTCCACTTCCAGTGAAGTCCCATTTCCTGGACCAGATCAAGAATCTTCAAGAGAATCTCCAGAAACTGAACTGTGATTTGGACGACATAAAACACAAGCGGACAGGTGAGCTGGGTGATGGGACCTTCCCAGCCCAGTGTCCTTTTGATTGCACAGGCAACAAGAGACTTGGCTGCCCTCTGTCAGAATCTCTGCTTGGATGGGGGGGTTGGGCTGGATGACCTCCAGGGTCCCTTCCGACTCTGTTATTCTTTCTTTCTTTCTTTCTTTCTTTCTTTCTTTCTTTCTTTCTTTCTTTCTTTCTTTCTTTCTTTCTTTCTTTCTTTCTTTCTTTCTTTCTTTTTCTTTCTCTCTCTCTCTCTTTCTCCATCCCTTCCCATTCTCTCCTTTCTTGTGGAAATGGTGTAGGGTATCCTGCTTGGGAGGGGGGTTGGGCTGGATGACCTACAAGATCCTTCTAACCGACTCTGTTAAGGAGGACTCCTGTTGGTGATGGAGGTTGTGGGAGCTTCACCTCTTGGAGGCTTTCAAGGAAGGGACAGGACTGCCCAACTGTCAGAAATGGTGTGGGGTCTCCTGCTTGGGCAGGGGGAGTGGGGGTTGGGCTAGATGACCTACAAGGTCTCTTCCAACTTTGGTATTGTTCTTTCTTTCTTTCTTTCTTTCTTTCTTTCTTTCTTTCTTTCTTTCTTTCTTTCTTTCTTTCTTTCTTTCTTTCTTTCTTTCTTTCTTTCTTTCTTTCTCTTTCTTTCCTTCCTTCCTTCCTTTCATGATGTAAGGTCTGCTGCTTGGGAAGAGGGGGGTTGGATTAGATGACCTCCAAGGTGCCTTCCAACTCTGTGAATCTGACTTTAATCTGAGTTTAAGGAACAAAAGGACCAGGGGAGGCAGGAGAGCAATCTTCCAATATTTGAGGGTGAGGGTTGGACTAGATGACCCACAAGGTCCCTTCCAACCGACGACCACAACCGAGCTCAAAATCCCCATCGCTAAGCGCAACGTTGGCCGTCGTTGCTTTGAATGGCCACTAAGCGAACACTGCAAGCCGAAGACTGCCGATATCGCGGAGGGGCATCCGTCTCCCCAACAACCTGGGAAAGAAGGTGGGGTTCCCGGTCCCATCTGTAATGGGGTGTCCCTCTTGTCCCCCTCCCCCCTCATCTCTTCCTCAAGGGCCAGGGAGCGCATGCTGCCCCAAAGGCTGGCACCCCTTCCAGCAGGGCTGCTACTGGCTCTCCTCCCATGAGATGCCCTGGACCGAAGCCAAAGATGACTGCGAAGAGAAGAATGCCCACCTGGTGATCATCACCAGCTACTTAGAAGCGGTCAGTGCCTGGATGTCCCCATTCGTTGGAGAGTGGGGGGGGGGGCACAGGCAAAGGAGGAAAGCCGAGTCAGAGGGAGACAATCCAGATCAAGGGAGGGTGCTAGTACCACTCTGTAAAGCCTTAGTAAGGCCACACCTGGAGTACCTGCATCCAGTTTTGCTCACCACATTATAAAAAGAATGTTGAGACTCTAGAAAGAGTGCAGAGAAGAGCAAGCAGGATGATGAGGGGACTGGAGACTCAAACATTACGATGAACGATTGCAGGAACTGGGCCTGGCTAGTCTAGGGAAGAGAAAGACCAGGGGAGACAGGAGAGCAGCCTTCCAATATTTGAGGGTGGGGGGTTGGACTAGATGACCTACAAGGTCCCTTCCAACTCTGTTAATCTGATTTTAATCTGATTTTAATGAACAAAAGGACCAGGGGAGGCAGGAGAGCAGTTTTCCAATATTTGAGGGTGAGGGGTTGGACTAGATGACCTACAAGGTCCCTTCCAACTTTGTTATCCTATATTCAATGGAACAGAAGTTGCCTTCGGAAGTTTTGGGAGCTTCATCATCCCTGGAGGCTTTGAAAAAGAGACTGGACTGACATTTGTCGGAAATGGTGTAGGGTCTTCTGCTTGGGCGGTGGGAGGTTGGACTAGATGACCCCACAGGTCCCTTCCCACTCTGTTAATCTCTCTACCCTGAGTGTCTTGCTCATACCTGTTCTGCTGTTGTTTTTTTCCCCTCCTCTCTCTCTGGTGTAGCAATTTGTGTTCCGGCTCACCAAACCCCACGATGCTTGGATCGGCCTGAAGTACAGTGAGGAGGGGTGGAAGTGGGTGGATGAGACCCCCTACACGGTGCGCAGGATGTGAGTCTCCCCCTCCCACCCCTGTTGGTCTCTCTTCCTCCTCTATCTACCTACCTACCTACCTACCTACCTACCTATCCTTTTATCCACCCACCCACCCACCCATCCATCCATCCATCCATCCATTGTCTTTTTCTCTCTCTCTCATATCTATCTATATCAATCTATCATCTATCTCTCATCTCTCATCTATCTCTATTAATCATTTAAGTATCTATCTCTATCATCTATGCCTATTTATCAATTCATTTTATCATCCATCCTGTCTATCATCCATCTACCTACTTACCACTATCTATTAATCATGTACAGTATCTATCTATCTATCTATCTATCTATCTATCTATCTATCTATCTATCTATCTATCTATCTATCTATCTATCTATCTATCTATCTACCATCCATCTTTATCCATCCATCTATCTATCTGTCTATCTATCTATCTATCTATCTATCTATCTATCTATCTATCTATCTATCTATCTATCTATCTATCTATCTATCTATCTATCTATCTATCTATCTATCTATCTATCTATCTATCTATCTATCTATCTATCTATCTATCTATCTATCTATCTATCTATCCTTTCATCCATCCATCCATTTTATCATCCATCCATCCTGTCTGTCTATTATCCCCCCCTCTCTCTCATCTATCTATATCTATCTATCATCTCTATCTATTAATCATGTATATATCTATCTCTATCCATCCATCCATCCTCCCTACCGCCCCTGGGCTGATCCACCCTCTCCTGCTTTTGCCCCTCTCCAGCGACTGGCGGCCCCACACACCGATACATGATAGCTCGTTTTGCACCCAGATGTACCGAGACGGCTTGTGGAGCAGCACCTTCTGCTTTGCCCGACTGAAGTGGGTGTGCGAAAAGCAGCAGTGAGCCCCCCGAGGTCATCCAGCTCAACCCCTAGGAGGAAATAAAACCGTCAGACCAAAAAAAAACCACTACGGTCAATATTGGCTTTTTTTTCCCTCTGGATGCTGGGCAGCAGGGCATGGCAGGCAGCTTCCTTTGGTTCACGAGAAGGGCCTGCTATCTATCTATCTATCTATCTATCTATCTATCTATCTATCTATCTATCTATCTATCTATCTATCTATCTATCTATCTATCTACCTACCTACCTACCTATCTATCTATCTATCTATCTATCCATCTATTTACTTACCATCTATCAATCTCTGTCTGTCTACCTACCTACCTACCTACCTATCATCCATCCATCCATCCATCCATCCATCCATCCATCCATCCATCCATCCATCCATCCATCCATCCACCCATCCATCTATCTATCTATCTATCTATCTATCTATCTATCTATCTATCTATCTATCTATGCACCTATCTATCTATGCACCTATCTTTCTTTCTTTCTATGCATCTATCTATGCACATATCTATGCATCTATCTATCTATCTATCTATCTATCTATCTATCTATCTATCTATCTATCTATCTATCTATCTATCTATCTATCTATCTATCTATCCTTTCATCCATTTTATCATCCATCCATCCTGTCTATCATCTATCTATATTATCTACCGTATCTATATCAATCTATCATCCATCTGTCTCATCTATCATCTATCTCTATCAATCATTTAGAGTACCTCTATCTATCATTTATCTCTATCATCTATGCCTATTTAACAGTTCATTTATCACCCACCCACCCATCCATCCATCCATCCATCCATCCTATTATCTCTTTCTCTCTCTCACACACACACACACATCTATCTATATCAATCTCTCATCTATCTCTCATCTCTCATTATCTATTAATCATTTAGACTATCTATCTACCTCTATCCATCCATCCATCCATCCATCCATCCATCCATCCTCCCTACCACCCCTGGGCTGATCCACCCTCTCCTGCTTTCGCCCCTCTCCAGCGACTGGCAGCCCCACCAACCCATCCAGGATAGCTCGTTTTGCACCCAGATATATCGAGGCAACTTGTGGAGAAGCAACTTCTGCTTGGCCCAACTGAAGTGGGTGTGCGAAAAGCAGCAGTGAGTCCCCCGAGGTCATCCAGCTCAACCCCCAGGAGCGAATAAAACCAACCGTCAAGACAAAAAAAAACGAGAATTGGAATTGGCCTTTTTTTTCCTCTGGATGTTGGGCAAGCAGAGCCCAGAAGGCAGCTTCCATCGGTTCACAAGAAGGGCCTGTTATCTATCCATCTATCTATCTATCTATCTATCTATCTATCTATCTATCTATCTATCTATCTATCTATCTATCTATCTATCTCTATCAATCTATCTATCTATCTATCTATCTATCTATCTCTATCAATCTATCTATCTATCTATCTATCTATCTCTATCAATCCATCTATCTATCATCTATCTATCTATCTATCTATCTATCTATCTATCTATCTATCTCTATCAATCCATCTATCTATCTATCTATCTATCTATCTATCTATCTATCTCTATCAATCCATCTATCTATCTATCTATCTATCTATCTATCTATCTATCTATCTATCTATCTCTATCAATCCATCTATCTATCTATCTATCTCTATCAATCCATCTATCTATCTATCTATCTATCTATCTATCTCTATCAATCCATCTATCTATCTATCTATCTATCTATCTATCTATCTATCTATCTATCTATCTATCTACCTACCTACCTACCTACCTACCTACTTATCTCATCTATCTATCCTTTCATCCATCCATTTTATCATCCATTCATCCATCCTGCCTATCATCTATCTTATCTATCTATATCAATCTATCATCCAACTATCTCATCTATCTCTATCTATCATCTATGCCTATTTATCAATTCATTTATCACCCATCCATATATCCATCCCTTCATCTTGTGTCTATCATCTACCTACCTACCATCTATATCTATATCAATCTATCATCCATCTATCTCATCTGCAGTATCTTCTATCTCTATCAATAAACAGTATCTATCTCTAGTATCTATCTCAGTATCTATCTCTACCTACCTACCTACCTACTTATCTCATCTATCTATCCTTTCATCCATTCATTTTATCATCCATCCATCCATCCTGTCTATCATCCATCTATCCATCTACCTACCTACCTACCTACTTACCGTATCTATACCAATCTATCCTCCATCTATCTCATCTATCCTATCCTGTCTCTATCAATCATGAACAGTATCTATCTAACTCTATCTATCCGTCTATTTTCTATCTCATCTATCATCTATATCAATCATGAACAGTATCTCTATCTACCTACCTACCTACCTACCTACCTACATACATACATACTGTGGTGGGATTCAAATTTTTTTTTAAAACAAACTTTATTAATTTTATCAATTAAAACAAAACAAACAACATAAAACAGATTAAAAGATCTTCAACAATGATAAATGGTGATTCCTCATTTGTAACATTATATTGTGCTGTACTTACAACTACTATATTATGCGTATATATACATATTTACTAGAACTAGTGCTCATCTTTTTTTACTATTTACTACACACTCTGTCTTCGCTCAATCCATTCATAGCAATATTCCCAAATATTGATAATTCTTTGTCCTTTAAGGCTAAGGTTAATTTATCCATTTCTGCACAACTCATTACCTTCTGGATTACCATTTCGTCTGGGGGAGTATAAGGCTGTTTCCAATATTGGGCATATGCCAGTCTGGCCGTAGTCAGTATATGTAATATTATATATTTTACATTTCTAGCATATTTTTCCTTAAATGATCCTAATAAGAACAATTCTGGTTTTAATTTGTTCCTTCGTGATTTCTTCCAACCATTTTTTTTTTATTCTCAACCAATATTTTTGGGATTCTGAGCAGGACCACCACATGTGACAGAATGTACCATCCTTTTGTTTTTTACATTTCCAACATGCCGGACTCATATGGGTGTACGTCTTCACCAATCTCAAAGCGGGTAGATGCCATCTATAAAACATTTTTATAGGCATTTTCTTTGCATGTTGCCGATTTTGTAATTTTGTGGTTCCTGTTCTAAACACTCTCCCATTCTGTCAGATTTATAGTACGACCAATATTTCTGCTCCAGTCTATCATGTTACGTTCAGCCATTTATTCTTCTAACTCTATGTCCAGTAAATACCTGTATTCCATCTCTTTCATATCCTGTCTGTACCTATTTTGCACCTGAAGAAAAGCCCACCTATCAAATTTGTATCTCTTGTTCCTGGAGGTCCTTCCATGTTTTCAAGCTTCCTTCTATGTTTATTTATTTTTATTTATTTATTTATTGAGTCAAGCGATTATAAGATAACAGGTATAAGTATAAACAGTTATTAATACATGAAATGGATACATATAAGAAAAAGAAAAAATAGGACAGGGATGGTAGGCACGTTGGTGCGCTTATGCACGCCATATATCTAATGTATATATCTACACATATCTAATAGATCTTCATATTTTATCATCTTATTCATGTCTAAGTTATTGGGATGGATCATCACTGCCATTGTTGATAGCCAAAGGGGGGATCTTTGTATAATGTTTTTTCCTAATTTTGTTCCAATTACATAACAAAGAATCTCTAATTGTCTATGGAAATATTTCTGTTTACTAATCCCCTGGGATTCAAATTTTTTTTTACTACTGGTTCTGTGGGTGTGGCTTATTTGGTGGGCGCAGCTTGATGGTCATGTGACTGGGTGGGCGTGCTTGGGGGGGTCATGTGACTGGGTGGGCATGGCCAACTTAATGTCACTCACGTCAAGGGGTGCCTCGCCTGGCCTGTCCCCTCCAGCCATTCCTTATCACACCCAGCCTCTATGTATCTATAGTTCGGTAAAAATGTTATTCACCTTTTTTTGACTTTATCATCTACATACTTTTATCACCTTTCCTAAGACTCTACAAGGGAGCGTGCATAAGCGCACCAAGACGTGCCTACCGTCCCTGTCCTATTGTTTCTTTTTTGTATTCATATCCATTTCATGTATTCATAACCATGCTTATGCTTATACCTGTTATCTAATACTTGCTTGGCAAATAAATAAAATAAATAAATACTATAGATGTACTTTCATGGACCACTGAAAGGAGGAAATGGCTCGCATGCTTTGCCCAAGAGTGCAATAGGCAACAGGCTTTTAAGGGGCTGCCAGAAAGAAGGGGGGGGGAATGTATTTTCCTAAGAAGCAGAACGCAAACAAGAAGCCATGGATATAGAGAATATAACATAAGGATGTATTATTATTGGGTGGATTTATGATGAGGTGATGAATGTTATAATATAAATTAATCTGAAATGTTGAATATCCATTCATTTTATCATCCATCCATCCATCCTGTCTATTATCTCTCTCTCTCTCTCTCATCTATCTATATCAATCTATCATCTATCTCATCTATCATCTATTAATCCTGTACAGTATCTGTCAGTCTGTCAGCCTGTCAGTCAGTCACTCAGTCTGTCTCTCTCTATCCTTTCATTCATCCATTCATTTTATCATCCATCCATCCGTCCTGTCTATTATCTTTCTCTCTCATCTATCTATATCAATCATCTATCTGATCTAACATCTATCTATTAATCATGTACAGTATCTGTCAGTCTGTCAGCCTATCAGTCAGTCAGTCAGTCTGTCTCTCTCTCTCTATCCTTTCATTCATCCATTCATTTTATCATCCATCCATCCATCCTGTCTGTCCGTCTATTATCTCTTTCTCTCTCATCTATCTATATCAATCATCTATCTGATCTATCATCTATCTATTAATCATGTACAGCCTGTCAGCCTGTCAGTCAGCCTGTCAGTCAGTCAGTCAATCTGTCTGTCTCTATCCTTTCATTCATCCATTCATGTTATCATCCATCCATCTGTCCTGTCTGTCTATTATCTCTCTCTCTCTCTCATCTATCTATATTAATCTATCATCTATCTCATCTATCATCTATCTATTCATCATGTACATTATCTGTCTGTCAGTCTGTCAGTCTGTCAGTCCGTCCATCCATCCATCCATCCATCCATCCATCCATCCATCCATCCATCCATCCATCCATCCATCCACCCATCCACCCATCCTCCCTACCACCACCCCTGTCTCATAAATCAGAGTAGAAGATTCCTCCGGTCATAGCCACAGCAAATTAAAGCAGAAGAGAAACTCTGAATTCTCCAAGGCACTTGTTCGAAATGCAGACTTTAATGGCCAGTTTATTGCCCATTTATTACCCCCCGAGTCAGCCTGGGTGGATCCATAGGGGCTGGAACAAGCCCACATCCTGCAGAGTTCGGCACACACCCTTACGGCCTCGAGGACCCCAGCCCGGCTCCTGGGCCCGCCTCGCCCAGCGCCAGCTGCTTCAGGGCCTCGGCTTCAAACCGGAAGGAATGCCAGCCCTCTGCGGCCGTCAGATCCACCGCCCCTCGCCGGAAGTAGAAATCAATCGCCGGGTGGTTCCAATCCAGCACCCCCAGCCTCATTTGGGTGCAGTCTTTCTCCAAGGCAATCTGGGGAGGGGGGGAAGGGTGAAGAGGAAGGGCTTAGCACCCGGGGAGGAGAGGTGGGAGGGTGGGAGTGCTGGCACGCGAGCCGCAGGCAAATTTACCTCGCTGTGCATGCGCGCGCCTACCAGCTGATTTCCGGCCTGTTTGAGGCCTTTTCCAGATTCCCAGAGACTTGAGGCTTTTCAGGATGAAAACTAGGCCCGTTTTGTCATTTCCTGTTTTTCCAGAAATACCGGAAGTGACCAAACGGGTCTAGTTTTCATCCTGAAAAGCTTGCAGAGGTGGCACGCACAGCTATTTGTGCCAGCACATGAGCTGCAGGCAAACTTACCTCACTGCGCATGCGCCCACCTCCCAACTGATTTCCAGCCAGTTTGAGGCCTTCTCCGGCCTCCTAGAGGCTTGAGGAAAGCCTTTGCAGGCCAAAATACCAGAAGGGACAAAAGGGGTCCATTTTTTGTCCTGCAAAGCCTGCAGAAACTTTCCTCAAGGCTCCTGGGAGGCCAAAAAAAAGGCCTCAAACGGGCCAAAAATCAGCCGGGAGGCGCAGTGCAGGTAAGGAAGCATGGGAGGAGGGGGGGAACGCATTGCCTTCTGGGTGCCAGCCTGTGAGTGCACCTGGCTTGCCAGCACACCTGGCAAGTGCACACACACTTTTTGGCCCAGGAGCCCAATTGCAACTTTGAAGACTTGTGGACTTTGACTTCCAGAATTCCCCAACCCAGATGGCAGGCTGGGGGGATCCTGGGATCTGAAGTCCGCAAGTCTTAAAGGGGATTCCCACCTTTAACGACTCCGGCTTTGTGGGGCCAAGCAATGGAAGCTTGCAAGACCACCCACCCACCCCCCAATTTCCCTGAAACATGTCCCCTCCATACTTGAGACAGTCTTCCATTTTTGGCAAGTGGGCAGCCACAGTTGTGTTACCTTCGCAATCTCCCTCAGCAGCTTCCGTCCGACTCCTTTCTCTGTCAGGAGGAAGGAAAAAAAACACAAACACACACTTCAACACCCTGCCCGAGTCTCCGCACTTACCTGGAATCCAAAATGGGCCATGTGGAGACTCCTGGGAGGGGAGGGGCAGAGCGGGCGGGGCAAGCCAGGGGTGGGATTTGCCGATTTGCAGCACTGGCCATAAAATTAGCAACCGGTTCGTCTCAACCGTTGTGAACCAGTAGCAGCCGACTCTCCCTCCACCCCACCATCATTTATATCAGGGGTTGCCAACCTTTTGGATCTCAGGGACCACCCAACCCATCATTTTAAATCTGGCAGAGTGGAGATCCTAGGAAAATCCCTCCCAAAAAGTCTGCAGGTCCCCCCCCCCCCCCCGGTTTTCCGACTGACCGATCATTCTTTATTTGGGATCGCAGGATACCATCTCCAGCTCCGTTCTCAATGGAAGAGAGAGAGAGGAGAGAGACTTCTGGCTGCATGCAAGGAAAGCAGCAGAAGCTGCAGAAGTCTTTCTTTCTCTCCCCCGAACTCCGCCAGAAATGAGTCTTTGTGAGACTTGTCGCGCCGGCGCATCCTCTTGGAGCAGGAGGCTTTGCAGGGTCCCAAAGACTCATTTCTGGTGGAGTTTGGGGGAGAGAAAGAAAGACTTTGGCTGCTTTCCTTGCATGCAACCAAAAGCAGAAGAAGAAAGAAGCGGAGAGAAGCAGCCCGGTGGCCAGGTGAGGAATGTGGGGCAAGTGGGGCATGTTCCTCCCTCCGCCCTTTCCCCCCTCCCCTCAATACCTCATGTTGTGCGCAATGCAAGTGATGCAAGCCTTGTGTTCCCACGCAGCCTGGATTAATTGCTTTGGGGGGGTGACATTTCTCTGCGGACCACCTAAATTTCCTCACAGATCACCAGTGATGCCCGTCCCACCAGCTGCCGACCACTGGCTTATATGGCCATTTTCTACATCCCACAGTTCAGGGACTGTATTTTGTGTTTTTCAGCCAAATGGCGGCGTAAGCAAACGGGCTCGCTTAACGACAGCAGAGCTCACCTAACGGCCGCGGCATTCACTTAACCTCCAGCGCAAACAACACCGGATCCCTCGCCCATTTCACAGTCGTTTGAGCTCCTCGAAACATGACAATTTTAAGGGGGGTGTCAGCCTTAGGACCGTTGCAGCATCCCAGGATCATGCTTAGCGACGGACTCATAAAAACGGGGACAAAACTTGCTTAATGACGGCTTCGCTTAGCCACAGAGCTATTGGGGCTCCAAAAGGGTTGGCGGTCAGCTGTAGGGCAGCTTTTCCAATGCCTACACACCTGTGACGATGCACGCACACAGCCATTTATTATTATTTTTTGTTAAACTATAATTTCTTGCCCATTTGGCCGGGCTTCTGCTCCTCCCCTCCTCACCCCAAGAGAGAGACGCACCCCGAAATTCTGGCATGACGTACAGGTCTTCGGTGTAGACATTCCTGCCTTTCCAGGTGCTGTAGGTAAAATAATAGAGGCCGTAACCGATGACCTTGTGGCCTGGAGGCAAGAGAGAGAGAGAGAAAGAAAAGGCAGGAAATACATTGAATTTGTTTGGAAATGGGAGCTTTGGAAGTTCCCACGACTTCCAGCAGCCGAATTCTGGCACCTTCAGCGATTTCTGGATCCCAAAATCCAAGCACACCTGGTGCTTTTCTTCTGGGCCACCCTGCCCGCTGAGACCTTGCTCCAAACTGCCCCACTTCCAAGCAGCGCCTGTCCGTGAACAGACTAACAGGAATTGGAATGGACATCTGAGGTCTTCTAGTCCAACCCCCCGGCTCAAGCAGGAGACCCGGGACCATTCCAGACCAATGGCTGTCCGATCGCTTCTTAAAAGATATAACTTGCCTTACTGCGTCATCAGGTTCTATTTGTGTCGGGAGCACTTTAAGATATGTGGACTTCAACTCCCAGAATTCCCCAATTTAAGGTGGATGGCCTTCAACTCCCAGAATTCCCCAATTTAAGGCAGATGGAACTTCAACTCCCAGAATCCCCCAATTTAAGGCGGATGGAACTTCAACTCCCAGAATCCCCCAATTTAAGGCGGATGGAACTTCAACTCCCAGAATCCCCCAATTTAAGGCGGATGGAACTTCAACTCCCAGAATCCCCCAATTTAAGGCAGATGGAACTTCAACTCCCAGAATCCCCCAATTTAAGGCGGATGGCCTTCGACTCCCAGAATTCCCCAATTTAAGGTGGATGGCCTTCGACTCCCAGAATTCCCCAATTTAAGGTGGATGGAACTTCAACTTCCAGAATTCCCCAATTTAAGGTGGATGGCCTTCAACTTCCAGAATTCCCCAATTTAAGGTGGATGGAACTTCAACTCCCGGAATTCCCCAATTTAAGGTGGATGGCGTTCGACTCCCAGAATTCCCCAATTTAAGGCAGATGGAACTTCAACTCCCAGAATCCCCCAATTTAAGGCGGATGGAACTTCAACTCCCAGAATCCCCCAATTTAAGGTGGATAGTCTTCAACTGCCAGAATCCCCCAATTTAAGGCGGATGGAACTTCAACTTCCAGAATTCCCCAATTTAAGGTGGATGGCCTTCGACTCCCAGAATTCCCCAATTTAAGGTGGATGGAACTTCAACTTCCAGAATTCCCCAATTTAAGGTGGATGGCCTTCAACTTCCAGAATTCCCCAATTTAAGGTGGATGGAACTTCAACTCCCGGAATTCCCCAATTTAAGGTGGATGGCCTTCAAGTCCCAGAATCCCCCAATTTAAGGTGGATGGCGTTCGACTCCCAGAATTCCCCAATTTAAGGTGGATGGCCTTCGACTCCCAGAATTTCCCAATTTAAGGCAGATGGACTTCAACTCCCAGAATTCCCCAATTTAAGGCGGATGGAACTTCAACTTCTAGAATCCCCCAATTTAAGACAGATGGAACGTCAACTCCCAGAATTCCCCAATTTAAGGTGGATGGACTTCAATTCCCAGAATTCCCCAATTTAAGGTGGATGGACTTCAATTCCCAGAATTCCTCAACCAGCAATTGAATTCTGAAACTCCCAGAATTTCCCAACCAGCACTTTAAGGTGGATGGACCAATTCCCAGAATCCCCCAATTTAAGGTGGATGGACTTCAATTCCCAGAATTCCCCAATTTAAGGTGGATGGACTTCAATTCCCAGAAACCCCCAATTTAAGGTGGATTGGCTTCAACTCCCAGAATTCCCCAATTTAAGGTGGATTGACTTCCATTCCCAGAATTCCCCAATAAGGACTTTGGTGGGTGGAACTTCAGCTCCCAGAATTCCCCAATTTAAAGTGGATGGACTTCAACTCCCAGAATCCCCCAATTTAAGGCGTATGGAATTTCAACTCCCAGAATCTCCCAATTTAAGGTGGATGGAACTTCAACTCCCAGAATCCCCCAACCAGTCCTTTAAGAAGCATGGACTTCTGGGAGTTGAAGTCCACTCATCTTAAAGTTACTGAAGTTAATAAACACCGGTTCACCCTCCTCCCATCTCCCCAGATAGTAACGGGATCTCTCCTCACCCTCTTTGCTCCTGCGTTCAGGAGGCAGCTCGGCCACCACACACTTGTAGAAGGGGTCCTGACCAAAGCCATCTTCCCGCAGCCCTGCACATGCCAAGATTGGGAGAAAAATTAAATTTAAAGGGGGAGAGGGGAACCCCAATAAGGATAACTCTCTCCCCCAGGTCCCTCCAGGGATGCTAATCTTCCGAAAGAAAATAAAATAAAACCAGGCTCTATTTATTGATCCTCTCTAAATAACAGAATAACAAGGGTGGTGGAAGGGCCCCTAGAGATCTTCTAGCCCAACCCTTTCCCCGCTCAGGAAGGAAATCCTGCCCTTGGGACAGGCAGTCCTCGACATACGACCCCCAATTGAGCTCCAAATTTATGCTGACTCAGCAGGACACCGACTCGGTGAGGTTTGACCCCATTTACGACCTTCCTGGCTGCCATTGTTAAGTGAACCGTCGGAGCGAATTATCCCGGTGGTTAAGCGAATCGTCGGAAAGTCGCATGTGATTCCCCCCCCCCCGGGGGGGGAAGGCAAGGGGACAACACTGCGACCGTCATAAATATGAGTCAGTCTGCAACGGTCGTTAAGTGCGGGAAAATGGTCACCAGGAGTCACTTTTTTTTTTCAACGCTGCCCTAGTAACTCTGAACCCATGGTGGGATTCTAGCCGGTTCACAGCGGTGAGGGACAACCGGTTGCAAACTTGCCGAGTGGTTTGGGGGACCCCCGGTCACTAAATGAGTCATCGTAAGTAGCCTCCCAGAGGGATGGGGATCCCTTGTCCTCCGTGGCTGTCCGTCATTCCACGCCGTCCAGACGAGACAACCCCCCCTCCTAATAAAAGACCAAGGCCACCACCGCCGAGGCCTCACCTTCATCCGTGATGGCCACCTGCGCGGAGAGCTTTTCAAAGGCGGCCAACTCCTGTGAGGGGGCAACACAAAAAGAGAGAGAGAAAAGACCCCCTTCAGGGGCTCTGCAGGCTGGGCTGACTCTTAGGGTGTGGGAGGGGGGGCAATGTCTTGGAAAACTCCCCCTCCCTTTAAGAGCCCCCTCCCCTCTTGCAAAACTGCCCCTCCCTTTAAGAGCCCCCTCCCCTCTTGCAAAACTCCTCCTCCCTTTAAGAGCCCCCTCCCCTCTTGCAAAACTGCCCCTCCCTTTAAGAGCCCCCTCCCCTCTTGCAAAACTCCCCCTCCCTTTAAGAGCCCCCTCCCCATGCGCCCACCCGGATCATGCGCCCCACTTCCGCGCAATCCTCGGCTCTGGCCGGCCGGACGGTGACGGCGTCGGCGAAGTCCATGGCCGCAGCGGCGACTGGTCGCTTCTCAAACTCTCCCCCCCCCCGAGAACTACATCTCCCAGCAAGCCCTGGGCGGGGGTGTGGGGAGAGAGAGAGAGAGAGAGAGAGAGAGGAGGAGGAGGAGCGGTCCTAATGCGGGTTGGCTTCGGTTTAATAGGCGCCCAGGCGGAGGCTGGTGGGGCCGTTCACGGGTCAAGGGTTGCAATTCTTGCAACGGGGTTTGAAGCCGAGCAGCCGGGAGGAGTTCAACTCCCAGAATGCCCCAGCCAGCTGGTGGATTCTGGGATTCGGAGTTCCACCCGTGGCCGCCAGGGGGATTCTGGGAGTCGGAGTCTTGTTTTGTTTGTTATTGTTTTGTTTTATATCTTTTATTTAGTTAATGACTTTATTCTATTTATCTTAGGGATTAATTTATTATTTTGTGATATTTATTGTTTATTGCTATTACATTTAAAGCTTTCATGTTGCTGGTTTTTTATTTCTTTATTGATTTATCTTCAGTTTGCG
Organism: Bungarus multicinctus; assembly: GCA_023653725.1. NCBI lineage: Eukaryota > Metazoa > Chordata > Lepidosauria > Squamata > Elapidae > Bungarus > Bungarus multicinctus. The sequence continues at coordinate 147,347,005 of CM042840.1, read as the reverse complement.
ATGTTTGTTGTTTCTTATCACATTGAATGCTTTTCTCTCAATAGTGTTGCTTTATGTTCTGCATGGTTTTTCCATTTATTAATTAACTGGTTAACGTTTTTTTTTTAGCATTTTGTTCTAATTCTAATTAGAAGCAACTCCGATCTGCGTACGGCAAATACAGACGCACAAACACGCGCACACAAACACACACAAGGAAAACAACCAATATCTGAAACACATCTATTTAAAAAAATCAAAATATTGTCTCTTCTTCCTTCTGGAATCTCAGCCATTTTTTCCTTCCCAGGTGAATTCTCAGGGCTTTGATTCCAGAGAATGAAATAGAGTTGTCGTGGCAGGATGTGGGTTTTATGTGTGTGTGTGTGTGTTTGGTTGCGTAGGTGTGTGAAGGTTGTGCACTGGGCTGTGTATGGCTGAAGGCGACACTGCCAGTGGCCTCATCATCTCCGCAAGGCCCCTCCGGCCGCTGCCACATCTGACGAAACCACAACTTTTGTGAGCCTGCTCCAATGTGTGTGTGTGTGTGTGTGTGTGAGACTCTAACTCCCATCGTTCCCGGGCCTGGCCTATAATGCTCCTGCCGTGTCGCAGATTGGCGAAGAAGGCGGTTATGACCTTGGGACGTGTACGTGTGTGTGTGTGATAGGCCCTGTGTGGTTGTGTTTGGGTTGTGTGTTGTGTGTGTGTGTGCGTGTGTGCCAACGGGAGTGAGAACGAGAACGAGTGACGCAAGAGTGTTGCAAAGAGGCTTAAACATTAGTGAGGCGGCCAACCGAGAAGGACACTGTGTGCTCATCCGGCTCGGCCCCCGGTTGGAAAAAAAATGAGTGCGGCTTGGTCACGAGTTCAAGATGCTGGCACTCTCACCAAATGAAACCCCCCGCACCCCGCACCCCCCAAATCGCCTCTTTTACGAGGTGAGCCCCTTCGTCGGGTGACCTTTGAACTTGGTCAGCTTGACTTCAGTAGAGCCTCCACTTTCAGGAGCAGTCTACCTCTTATGTCAGCTGTTGGGGAAGGGGTGGGGTTTTTCCCCCCCTTTTCTCACTGGTGTGTCTCATCTGGTGGGTTCTTCTGTCTCCAGATGTTTCTGGCGCTCGGGAACCTATTTTTTGGGAGGGAGGGGGGGGGCAAGGATTCTTCCAAAACTCTTAAAAGCTGCCTGAGATGTTTATATCTTTTATAAATAAATTGAATTTCGTGAAGGCCGGTCATTTGCTGAGATTGGGGGTGGTGGCGTATAAAAAATGGAAAAGAAAGAAGGGAGGGAGGTAGAAAGAAAGAGAGAGAGAGAGAAAGGAAAGAAAAAAGGGAGGGGGAAGGAAGAAAAGAAAAAGAAAAAAAAGAGGGAGAAAGGAAAAAAGGAAGGAAGAGAAAGGGGAAGAAAAGGAAAGAAAGGGACAGGAAGGGAAGAAAGAAAAAGAAAAAGGAAGAGAAGAAAGAAAAGGAAGGAAAAAAGGGAAGGAAGGAAGGGATGGACGAAGGGAGGAAGGAAGAGAAAGAAAAGGACAGAGGAAGGAAGGAAAGAAGGAAGAAAAAAGGAAAGAGGAATAGGAAGGAAGGCAGAGGAAAGAAAGAAGAAAAAGAAAAAGGGACAGGGAGGAAAGAGAAGGAAGAGAAAAAGAAGAAAAGGGAGGGAGGAAGAAAAAGGAAAGAAAGAAGAAAAAGAAAGAAAAAGGGACAGAGGAAGGGAGGAAAGAGGAGGAGGAGGAAAGAAGGAAGGGGCAGAGGGAGGAAGAAAGGAAGAGAAAGGAAAGAGAAGAAAAAGGGACAGAGAAAGGAAGGAAAGAGAGAAAGAAAAAAAGGAAGAGACAGGAAGGGAGGAAAGAGAAGGAAGAGAAAGGAAAAAAGAAAGAGGGAGGAAGAAAGGAAGAAAAAGAAAAGGAAAGAAAAAGAAAAGAAGAAAAAGGGACAGAGGAAGGGAGGAAAGAGAAGGAAGAGAAAAAAAGGAAGAAAGGAAGGAAGAGAAAGAAAAAAGGGTTAAAAAGAAAGGGACAGAGGAATGGAGAAAGGGAGCAAGGAAAAGGAAGGAAGAGAAAGAAAGAAAGAAAAGAAAGAAAAGAAAAGAAAGAAAGAAAAGAAAGAAAGAAAGAAAGGAAACCTGCTTGTTCCCTTCCAACTAACACATTCTATAACTTAATTTCCTTCCGAATTCCTTTTTTTAAATTTCTTTTCAGATTGTGATTTTAATGATTTTAATCTTTTTTTTTTTAAAGAAAAACTAATTTTCCATTTTTCTATTCCCCTCCCCGCCCCACTGGCTGCCCTTCCCCCCTCCTGTCTCCCCTCCCCCCCCCTCCCGAGCGGCTAAAGGTCGGGTTTTGCCAAGTGGGTCAAGCCAAGGGGGAGGAAGACGTCCCCCCCTCCTTCTCCTGCCCTTAAAGCGGCTGAGCCAAGCCCACAGGCAGGCAGAGAGGAAGGAGGGAGCCAAGCAGGACCGGGAACCATGAGCTTTGTGGTCCGCCCATGCGCCCCCAGGCACCTGAAGGACGTCATGCGCCTGGTCAAGGTGAGGCGGATGGGGGCTGAGCTAGCAGCTTGTGTGCGGGAGAACAAGTACGGCTAGTAGATCGATACTTAGGTAGAAAAAAAACAGGGTTGGAAGGGACCTCTGGAGGTCTTCTAGTCCAACCCCCCCCGCCCCCCACCCGCTCAGGCAGGAAACCTGACACCACAAAGGGTGATCCAATCTCTTCTTCAAAACTTCCAGGGCCGGGAAAACTCCCATTAGAATTACAAGAGAGGGAAGAGAGGGAATACTACACAGTCTGGAAAAAATGGTATGAGAGAGAAAGAGAAGGAGAGGGAGAGGGGGGAGAGGGAGAGGCGAGAGGGGGAGAGGTGGGAGAGCAGGAGAGGGGGAGGGAGAAAGAAGGGAGAGAGAGAGGGAGAGGGGGCAGAGAGGGGGAGAGGGAGACAGGAGAGAGGGAAAGAGAGGGGAGAGAAATGGAGTGGGAGGGAGAGAGGGAGAGGGAGAGAGGGGAGAGGGAGGGAGAGGGGGAGAGGGAGATGGAAGGGAGAGAGAGAGGGGGAGAGAGATGGAGTGGGAGGAAGAGAGGGAGAGGGAGGAAGAGGAGGGAGGGAGAGGGAGAGGGAGGGGGAGACAGAATGGGAAAGGGAGCAGGAGGGATAGGAAGAGGGAGAGGGGAGAGAGATGGGAGAGGGGGAGAGAGAGGGAGAGGAGGAGAGAGGGAGAGAGGGGGAGAGAGGGAGAAAAGGAGAGGGGGGAGAGAGGGAGGGGGAGAGGGAGAGAGAGCAGAGGGGGGAGAGGGAGACAGGAGAGAGGGAGGGGGAGGAAGAGGGGGGGAGAGAGCAGGAGAGGGGAGAAGGAGGGGGGAGAGGGAGAGGGAGAGAGGGGGAGGGAGAGGAGGAGAGGGAGATGGGAGAGAGAGGGAGAGGGTAGAGAGAGTGGGAGGGGATAGAGGGGGAGAGGGAGGGAGAGGGGAAGAAAGGGGGAGAGGGGAGGAGGGGGGAGAGGGAGACAGGAGAGGGAGAGAGGAGGGGAAAGAGGGAGAGGGAGAGAGTTGGAGTCGGAGGGAGAGCAGGGAGAGGAAGAGGAGCGAAAGTGAGAGGAGAAGGGAGAGGAGGGAGAGGAGGTAGTGAGATGGAGGAGTGAGAGGGATGCGGGAGAGAGCAAGAACGGGCAAGGTAGCGGGAGAGGGAGAGAGAGGAGAGGGAGAGGGGAGAGCAGATGGGAGGAGGGGGGAAAGGGAAGGACGAGAGGAAGAGGCAGCAGACGGGGGGAGGGAGACAGGACAGCAGAGAGGGAGGGGGCAGGAGAGAGGGGAGCGGAGAGAGGGGCGGACGAGCGTGGAGGGAGGGAGAGAGGGGGAGGGAGAGGAGGAGAGGGAGATGGGGGAATGCGAGGGAGGAGAGGTGGGGCACGCAGTGGGAGAGGGGATACAGGGGGAGCGGGTGGGAGAA
>CM042840.1:147283085-147342578 GCA_023653725.1 Bungarus multicinctus | reverse complement strand
ACAGGGAAGGAAGAAGGGGGAGAATAATGGAGAGGTAGGTGAGGGAGGATTCGAAAGGAAGGAAGGAAGGAGAACAGATATAACCCCGATATAGCCAGCTGAACACCTCGCGCTATAGGGGGGGGAAGTGCTGCCCACACAGAGAGGGCTCGCAACCTGGAGTCCTCCTGGATGTACGGCTGTCGGCTTGGAAATAATAGCGGCCGTCTCCCAGGGGGGGATTTCACCAGAATCAAACGTTTATCCCAAAAAATTCATTATTCACCAGATCCTGTCGGAATTACGGTTGCGGCCCTTCTGGATCGGGATGCCTGCGCACGGTCACGAAGCCTGGTCACCTCTCGCCGGACTATTGTTATGACCCTTACATGGGCCTCCTGCGGGAGAACAGAGACTCAGCTGGTGCAAAATGCAGCCGCGCGGGTATCATGGGGGCGTCACGTAGCGCCCATGTGACGCCTCTCCTGCGCGAGCTTCATTGGTTACCGGGGCTCTACGGGTTCGCTTTAAGGTTCTAGTTTTGCCCTTTAGGGCGACCCTGGCATGGGACCAGGTTACCTTCAGGACCGCATTCTACCAACATTCTCCAACAGGCGGTGCGTTCCCACAGGGAGGGTCTGCTTCCGGGTGCCGTCGGCCATATGTGTCGTCTGGCGGCGCCAAGGAGTAGGGCCTTCTCTGGGTGCCCCCGCCCTCTGGAATACTCTGCCACCGGAGCTCCGTACCGGCACGGACCTGAGGGCCTTCAGGCGCGCGTTGAAGACCTGGCTCTTTGAGCAGGCCGGCCTGGGCTTGAGATAGTGATTTTAATTTGGTCTCCATATTAATTCTAAATTGGGTTTTAAGGGGGGGGGGTGTGTTAGTTTTATCAAGCAGCCGATCGAAATTTAATATTTTTTAACTTTGTATTCTTGTGGGGTTTTTAGATGAACTGGTTCCCCGCCCTGAGTCCCTCGGGAGAAGGGCGGTATATAAATGGAATAAATAAATAAATAAATAAAAATGGAGGGAGGGAAGATGGAAGGAAGGAAGAAGAAAGGAAGGAAGGGAGAAAATGGAGGGAGGGAGTGAAGATGGATGGAAAGAAGGAAGGGAGAAAATAGGGAGGGAGGGAGGATGGAAGGAAGAAGGAAGGAAGGGAGAAAATGAAGAGGAGGGAGGATGGAAGGAAGGAAGGGAGAAAATAGGGAGGGAGGATGGAAGAAAGGGAGAAAATGGAGGGGGAGGGAGGATGGAAGGAAGGAAGGAAGATATAGATAAGAGGGAGGAAGATGGAAGGAAGGAGGGAGGGAAGGTGACAAAAAAGGGAGAGAAGGTATAGAAAGAGGAAGAAGGAAGGGAGGGAAAGAAGGAAGATGAGAAAAGGGAGGAACAGGTGGGATTCTACCGGTTCGCACCTATTCGCTAGAACTGGTTGTTAACATTCTAAGCAGTTCGGAGAACCGATTGTTAGAAGGAATCACTGGCCTAATCCTGTAAGGAATGCAGGAAGGAAACATTCTGGTATTGCTTACAGAAACTGCCTCTCCGTTAACCCTTATTACATTCTTGGCAGGACTAGACTTCCTGTCTTAGGAACTTCTCTGGAGTTTTTTTTTCCTCCTTTGCTGGTACTTAGCTTGTGTGGCTGTGACCCATTCAAAGTTACAATGCACTGAAAAAGGACTTATGACCGTTTTTCACACTTATGACTGTTGCAGCATCCCCAGTCATGAGAGGCCAGCGAGGAGATGCATGCCTCAATGTGAGTGAAGTTGAGTTGGCCCTGACCAGCCAGTCACATGACCACCAAGCCACGCCCACAGAATTGTTAAAAAAATTTAATCCCAACCCTGGGGAGGAAGATATAGAAAAGGCAGGAGGGAAGGAGGTGTAGAAAAAAAAGGAAGGAAGATGAGAAAAGGAAGGAAGGAGGGAAGGAAGGAAGGAAGGAAGGAAGGAAGGAAGGAAGGAAGGAAAGTGGAGAGGGAGGGAGGATGGAAGGGAGGAAATAGAAAACGGGTGGGGAGGAAGATATAAAAAGGAAGGAAGGAGGGAGGGCAGGAAGATGAGAAAAGGAAGAGAAAAGGAAGGTAGGAATTTATAGAAAAGAGGGAGGGGGAGGAAGGAAGATATAAAAAAGGAAGGAAGGAGGGAGGGAAGGAAGGAAGATGAGAAAAGGAAGAAAAAAGGAAGGAAAGAAGGGAGATAATAGAGATGGAGGATGGAAGGAAGGAAGATCTAGAAAAGAGGGAGAGAGGGGGGAGGGAGGCAGATATAAAAAGGGAAGGGGGAAGGAAGATGAGAAAAGCAAGGAAGGAAGATACAGAAAAGAGGGAGGAAGACAGAAGGGAGGAAAGGAATATGAGAAAAGGGAGAGAAAGGGAAGGAAGGAAGGGGTAGAAAAGGGAAGAAGAAGGAAGGAGGGAGGGAAGGAAGGAAGGAGATGAGGAGTCCAGGCCAGCCTTCCCAGGGCCCACCTGCGAGGGAGTTCCCTCTGCCCACCTCCCGGCCCAGCCTGATGGGTGTGGAGGTTGCGCAAAGGGCACAGACCAAGACGAAAGAGAGGGGGGAGGGCCCCCTGCCCCTGCCCCCTCCACCTCACAATCCCTGGTGGGGGAGGGAGGGGGCCGGGGTTGCATCATAAACCCTGCTTGGGCCAGGCCTCTCCACCCCCCCACCTCCCACCCCTGCCCGGGATGTGCCAAGCGGAGGGGGCAGAGGGGATGCCTGGCACAGCCGGGCAGCTGCCGGCCCTGGCGCCTCCTCCTCGCCTATGGGGGACACCAGCTTCCTGTGCCACCCGCCCCCCGAGGGCTGCTGCCTGGAGCTCCACGAGACGGTGGCCGTCCTCCTGGCGCTGATCGTGGGGGTGCAGCTGGCCCTCAGGCTGGCCACCGTGGTGAGGGATGGGGTGGGGGGCTCTCCCGGGGAGGGATGCGCACGGGAGACTCCAACGGGGAGGCCCACAGAGTACGAATTAAGGGGGTGTCCACCAAGGGTCAGTCCAACACGACCGACTTGCGGCTGTGCCATGAAAGTAGGGGTAGGGGGGTTGGACTAGATGACCTACGAGGTCCCTTTCCCAAGGACTGGGATTCTCTAGGCTCGGGAGCCCAGGATTGAAGCGGCTCAAGCGGGACCGTTGCGAGACTGGGACAGGATTCACAAGAGTTGGAGGGGACCTCGGAGGTCATCTAGCTCAACCCCCTACTCTAGCAGAAGATCATGACAGAATTAACGGAGTCGGAGGGGACCTTAGAGTCATCTAGTCGAACCCCCTGCTCTAGCAGGAGACCGTGACAGAATTAACGTCGGAGGGGACCTCAGAGGTCATCTAGCCTGATCTAGCTAGGGCAGTGGTAAGGAACCTTGGCTCTTTTATCACTGATGGACTTCAACTCCCAGAATTCCTGAGTGAGCCATAAACGTTTCCCCATCCCTGGCCTAGTGGTTTTTCAGTTGTGAGGGAAATCAATTTTTGACTTGAATGGGACTGTTTAATATACAAATGTAGGACATATAAAGAACATTGATCATTCAAGTCAAAAATTAGGACATTTGTATATTGAACAATCCCATTCAAGTCAAAAATTGATTTCCCTCACAACTGAAAAACCAGTAGGCCAGGGATGGGGAACTTTTTATAGCTCATTCAGGAATTCTGGGAGTTGAAGTCCATCAGTGATAAAAGAGCCAAGGTTCCCTACCGCTGAGCTAGGGTTAGGCTTTACGGTGCTGGAGATTTTGTGAAGATGCATGAGGGGCATTTCGCTTTTATGTATAGATACAGATGTATCGATTAAACTTCCTCCCTCTTTCCTCCCAGGTCTGCTGTTACTTCTGCTGCCTCGTGAGGAACCTGTGTGGAGGTCAGCCCCCTGCCAAAGGTGAGGGAGATACGTGTGTATGGGAGGGTAGGTGGGTGATGGCAGAAACTGGGGTGTGGTGGAACAACTTCAGTTGAAACGTTTTTGAATATTAGTAAAGTATATAAGTAATTCAGCGAGTGGTGCGGTGGCCTAGAGGTGGAGTTCTTGCCTCACAATCCGGAGGCTGTGAGTTCGATCCCAGGTAGAGGCAGATATTTCTCTCTCTGGGCACAATGACAATATATCTGCTGAAAAAAAACTCTGTCCTGGCGACAGGGAAGGCATCCGGCCAGTAAAACACACAGCTCCATTCAATCGCCCAGACTTCAACCCAATGCAAGGGATTACGTTGTCATTAAAAGAGGATGGTATAAGTAAATTCAGCCTTTACTTCCTGATGCCACCCTGAAACTTGGGAGGGGAGGAGGGTGTTTAACTCTCAGCTCCTTCCGAATTAGCATTTTTAATTTAAAACTGATTTTAATTCAATTAAAACCGGCAGGGTCTCTTGACTTCTTGGTCCTTCAAATGCCTCCCTTCCCTCTCTCCTTCCATCGTGTACAACTTTAGGTCCTCAAGGGAGCTTTCTGGGGAGGGGGGTGCTCCCCCCCCCCGCACTACAACCCAGGTAAGCTAAATAAGTAGCTGAAGGTGATTGGAGATGCCCAACCATCCATGACTTCATGGCTGTCTCAAAGATGCTTCCCACCCCCCACCCCCAAGAGAAACTAGACTTTCTTGTTTTTCTTTGAAGATATTTCACTTCCATTCCAGAGCGGAAAAAGCTTCTTGAATGAGAAGCGAAACGTCTGCAAAGAAGAAAAAGAAGGAAAAAAAAAAGAAATCGAGAAAGTCCAGTTGCCTCTTGGGGGAAAGAAAGAAAGAAAGAAAGAAGAAAGAAAGAAAGAAAGAAAGAAAGAAAGAAAGAAAGAAAGAAAGAAAGAAAGAAAGAAAGAAAGAAAGAAAGAAAGAAAGAAGGAAGAAGAAGAAGGAAGGAAGGGAAGAAAGAAAGAAAGAAAAGAAAGGAAAGAAGAAAGAAGAAGAAGAAAGAAAGAAAGAAAGAAGAAAGAAAGAAAGAAAGAAAGAAAGAAAGAAAGAAAGAAAGAAAACACCTTTGGGATAAAGGTAGTTAGGTTGAAAGAGAGACCCTGGTCCTCTTCTCTATCCAACCCACCTCTCTGGATCTTAACAAGAGTTGGAAGGGACCTTGGAGGTCATCTAGTCCAACTTCCTACCCAAGCAAGAGCTATTGCACAGTAACAAGAGTTGGAAGGGATCTTGGAGGTCTTCTTAAGTCCAGGGGTCGGCAACCTGTGGCTCCGGAGCCACGTGTGGCTCTTTAAATCCCTGTTGCCAGTCAGCTCCACAAATGATAGGGCTTTTGGTCAGGACAGGTACAGGAAAAAGGACACGGCACTAGGAGGAGACTTTATGGTTGTGGGGGAACCTGCCATAGAATCTGGCCGGCTCCACAATTGATGGGGCTTTTAGTTAGGACAGGTAGAGGAAAAAGGACCACAATAGGAGGAGACTCTATGGTTGGGGGGGAACTGCCATAGAGTCTGGTCAGCTCCACATTTTTTACTTTTTATTTTATTAGGTTTGTCAATTGCTTACAAGATAATAGGTATAAGTAAAAATATAGTTATGAATACATAGATACATATAAGAAAAATAAAAAAGAAACAATAGGACAGGGATGGTAGGTATGTTGGTGCACTTATGCATGCCTCCTACAGATCTCTTAGGAAAGGGGTGAGGTCAATAGTAGACAGTCTAAGGTTAAAGTTTTTGGGGTTTGGGGAAGAAACCACAGAGTCAGGTAGAGGATTCCAGACATTGACCACTCTGTGGCTGAAGTCGTATTTCCTGCCATCAAATTCCTAAGTTTAATAAGAGGCCTGTAGGGAGCGTGCATAAGTGCACTAACGTGCCTACCGCCCCCGTCCTATTGTTTCTTTTTATTTTTCTTATATGTATCCATGTATTCATAACTATGTATATACTTATATACCTGTTATCTTGTAAGCGATTGACAAATCAAACAAATAAATAAACAATAAATAAATAATAATAATAAATAAATAATAAATAAAGTTTGGTGCAATTAACCTTGAATTTGTATCTATTGTTTGCTCTTGTGTTGTTATGGTTGAAGCTGAAGTATTCATTTGCAGGTAGGACATTGCAATGTATGATTTTATGTACTATACTTAGATTGGACCGAAGGCGGCGTAGTTCTAGGTTTTCTAGGCCTAGAATTTCATGTCTGGTGGCATAAGGTATTCTGCAACGAGTAGAGGAGTGGAGAACTTTGATAAGGCTTTTGGTAAGGACAGGTAGAGGAAAAAGAAAGCTGCGTTAGAAGGACTCTAATGGTGAGGGAACTGCCATAGAGTCTGGTTGGCTCCACAATTGATAGGGCTTTTGGTTAGGACAGGTAGAGGAAAAAGGAAGCCGCGCTAGTAGGAGACTCTATGGTATAGAGTCTGGATGGCTCCACAATTGATCGTGCTTTTAGTCAGGACTGGTAGAGGAAAAAGGATGCCATGCTAGGAGGAGACTCTATGGTTGGGAGGGAAACGCCATAGAGTCCGGTCGGCTCTGGAATTAAACGGAGGGGGGGGGGCGGGGAGGAGGGCTTCCAGTTAGGACTTTTGTGGCTCTCTTGAATGTTTAAGGTTGCTGACCCCTGTTCTAGCCCAACCCCCTGTTTTGGCAGGAGACTGTTGCAGAATTAACGGAGTTCAGAAGGGACTTCGGAGGTCATCTAGTCCAACCCCCTGTTCTAGCAGGAGACCGTTACAGAATTAACAAGAGTTGGAGGCGACTTCAGAGGTCATCTAGTCCAACCCCCTGCTCTAGCAGGACACCCTATACCAAGTTTAGGCAAATGATTGTCCAGTCTCTTCTTAAAAGCCTCCAGGGACGAAGCACCCATAACTTTTGGTGGCAAGCAGTTCCGCAGGTTCATTGTACTCACGGTTAGGATGTTTCTCCTTAATTCCAGGTTGCTTCTCTCCCTTGATTAATTTCCATCTGTTGTTTTGTGTCTTCTGGTGCTTTGGAGGATAATGTGACTCCCCCTCTTCTTTGGGGCAGCCCCGCAAATATTGGACTACTACTGTTAATGCCCTCCCTCCGGGCCTTCTTTTTATTGAACTAAAATATATCCAATTCCTGCCACAGTTCTTCCTATGTTTTAATCTACAGGCTTTTAATTCCTGTTATTCTGTTTTCTGAGCAGGTGGTTGGATTAGATGACCTCCAAGGTCCCTTCCGACTGCTACTCTGTTATCCTCTAAGTTGCTCTTCTCTGCACTCTTTCCAAAAGCCTCAACCTCTTTTTTGTAACGTGATGACCAAAACTAGACGCAGGATACCAGGTGTGGCCTACTAAGGCTTTACAAAGCGGTGGTGCTAAATCCTTCACCCGATTTTGATTCTCTGCCTCTTGTTTGTTTATTGGTTTGCTTAATGTTTTATTTATTTAGCATTCTCTGTTGACTTCTCTAACAGAAGCCAGGATTGTATAACACCCAATACTGAAAAAAATGTAGAAACCCCTACAGATGATATAATAAAAAATAAAATAAAATTCTGGAATGCGCAGAAATGACTAGATTAACCTTAAAAAATAAAAGAAAAAGAAGATTCAGAATATTTTGTGACATGGAAACTTTTCTACAGATGGTTAGTTGACAGATACAGAAGTCAGATGAGTGGATTTATATGAAATTAACAGATTTACAGATAATCAGAGTTTGGAAGGGACCTTGTAGGTCATCTCCCGCCCCAGTGGAAGACCCTACACCATTTCTGACAAATGGCAATCCAATTTGAGACCACAGACCACATAAGAAAGAAAAAATGATTAGTAAATATTTTGATGGTTATATAATTGATATTAATAATGGAAGAAAATTAGTAAATATTTTGATGGATGTATAGTTGATATTAATAATGGAAGAAAATTAGTAAATATTTTGATGGTTATATAATTGATATTAATAATGGAAGAAAATTAGTAAATATTTTGATGGATGTATAGTTGGTATTAATAATGGAAGAAAATTAGTAAATATTTTGATGGTTATATAATTGATATTATAATGGAAGATACTACACTTTTCAATAATGATTGATATTATCACATATATGTCTATATGTACACAATTATACTGATGATAATGATGTTCATATTTTAACACGTTCGACACCTAGTAAACAAATATAAAAATGGAATTTGTGACATAAAATTATATATATTTATTTATTATTTATTTATTATTACACTTTTATACCGCCCCCTCTCCCAAAAAAGGGACTCGGGGCGGTGTACAGCCAAGATAAAAATGACATAAATAGTAAAAAATTTAAAAGAGATTTAAAAGAAATTAAACTAGTGGCTGGAATGATATTATAAAAGCAGAGTAAAAAGGGTAAAAAAGTTAAAAATTTCCAAAATTTAAAACCCTAGTAATTAATACTAGGCCAGACCGGCCTGTTGGAAAAGGTGGGTCTTTAATGCATGCCGGAAGCTCTGCAGGTCAGTGATGGCCCGCATCTCTGGGGGTAACTCATTCCAGAGGGAGAGAGCCACCGCAGAGAAGGCCCGCACCCTGTGGGAGCGCACTGGCCGGCAGGAGGCCGATGGTGGCAGCAGGAGGTCCCATAAGTACCCAGGTCCCAAGCCATGGAGCGCTTTAAAGGTGACCACCAACACCTTGAATCGTACCTGGAAGGCTACTGGAAGCCAATGCAGCTCACGCAAGAGCGGTGTAACATGGGAGCTCTGAGGAGCCCCCAAGATCACCCGCGCGGCCGCATTTTGCACCAGCTGAAGCCTCCGGATGCTCTTCAAGGGGAGCCCCATGTATATATATATATATATAAAGGTTGCAGCAGGAACCAAGACTGCCCAAGGGTGCTAATCTACCATTTAAAGCCCAATAATAAAACAGGAACTAAAAATTTATTAATAGCTTCCGAATGTTCTCAACATTTTAGTTTGAAGGCAGTGTTATCTGTCTTGTAAAAGAGAAGCGAGCGATTTAAAATTTGCTGCCGTAAATGAGAAAATTGTACCGATTTAAGCAGCAGTTTTTTAAAAAAAAAACCATCAGTCATGAAATGTTATGGCACACATGGAAGTGTGCAGTGTAAAACGGACAGCAAAGTTGGGAATTTTTGCATGGGCCTATTGGAGTATTTTCACCCCCTTGTTCTCCTAGGTATCTCAGAGCAAGTTGTAACCCATGCAAAGTAAAATGAAGCTGTGCCCAAAAACCAAGACATACTGGACAAAAATATATAACTCGGATTAAAAAAAATGATAAAGGAACATATAGATTTAAAACCAGAACTATTTCTGTTGGGTGTCACACCAGAAAAATATAATAAAGAGACTATGTATTTAATATGATTTTTGACTCTTGATGAATGTACCTTTTATTTTAAGTACACTGAGAGCATTTGCACAAGACAAATTCCTTGTATGACCAATTACACTTAGCCAATAAAGAATTTTATTCAATTCTATTCTATCCTTATTCCATTCCATATATCTATTCTGTTCTATTCTGTTCTGTTCTATACCCATTCCATTCATTATTCTATTCTATATTCCAATATCCTATTTGACTGTTTCCTAGTATGATTCGATTGTTTATTGCACCCTACGACTACCTGATGATTCTTGACTCTTGATGAATGTATCTTTCCTTTTATGTATATTGAGAGTATTTGCACCAAGACAAATTCCTTGTGTGTCCAATCACACTTGGCTAATACAAAATTCTATTTTATTCTATATTACATGTTGAAATGAATTCTTTATTGTTGTTGTATGTATACTGTGTATATATGTATGACAATAAATAATTCATTTCAACATGTAATATAGAATAAAATTCAAAAAGTTAACATGTGTTAATAGCGGCCAGAATTGTACAACATTGGAAAGATCTGGACATCCCTACAGAAAATAAGATGATGATGATGATAATGATAATGATAATAATGATAATAATAATGATGATGATAATCCCAGCATAGATCTCGTTTGCTGTGTACATTGTCATTTTTGTGTAGAATAATAATAATAATAATAATAAGTGCAGAAATGGATAGATGAACACTTGAAATTAAAGACAAAGAAGATACGAAATATTATGAACGTGGGGTCCATTTTATCAATAATTAACTAACAGAAAGAGAAGTTAGTTAGAACATGTAAAATTATAAGAGAAGGTTTAATTTGACCACGAGAGTTCATTATGATATGTTTATTATCAACATGATTTAGTAATAACAATTAAGCATTAATATTATGTGGAGAAAATACAGAATAAATTTATAATAGAATAAAATATTGTTATTATATGATAAAAAATATAGAATAGAATGATAAAATATTGTTATTATATGATAGCAAAAATATAGACTAGAATGATAATAAAATATTGTTATTACATGATAAGAAAAATATAGAATAGAATGATAACAGAAATATAGAATAGGATTATAATAAAATATTGTTATTACATGATCAGCATCAATGAGTATTATGATGATGATGATGATGGCTATTTATGTAGACGTTGCTCTTTATATATATATACATCTTTATATATATCTTTATATAAATATATATACTTACATACATACATACATACATACATACATACATACATACATACATACATATATATATATATATACATTCAGCCTGGAACGTTCGGGGTGTGTGTATGTTTGCACTCTGTGTACAGGCAGTCCTTGACTTACAACTGAACACAAAATGTCTGTTGTGAAGCCAGACCGTTGCTAAGTAAGTTTTGCCCCCTTTCACAACCTTTCTCGCCCTCGTCGTTAAGTGAATTACTGCCATTGTTAAATTAGTCACAGAGTCATTAAGTGAATCCTGCTCCCCTGTTGACTTGGTCACAAAAAGGGGATGACATGACCCCCGGACATCGCAACCATCATAAATACGAGTCAGTGGCCAAGCCTCTGAATTTTGACTGCAACAGTCGTGTGAAAAATGGTCCTAATTCACTTTTTTTCAGGGCCGTCGTAACTTCGAGGAGGTCGTTAAATGAACCCTTGTAAGTTGAGGACTACCTGTAAACCCCCAATCCCTTTTTTGAACCATCAGACTTTTTTTTCCCCAAAGATGCGCCATAAAAAGGATTCCTGTACGCGAAACCCAAGGTCTGATCTCGCTCGCGAAACCCCACCGGCTCTGTGTCCACGGAGTCATGGAGGCTGCCATGACACTTTGATGCTGGCATGGCAGCGCCCAGCCCCGGCCTCTTGCATTTCCCATGTGCCCGTTTTGCCAACAGCTCTTCCTTTCTTTTCCAGAACCCGAAAAACCGCTGGTTCTTGTCCGCCCGGTGAAGAAAGTGTCCCCGCGAAAGCCGTTGCTACAATTCTCCGATGACGATCCCCCACCACGGCGGCGGCGGCAATGCAGCCGGTCCCCACCACGGCGCTGCCTCCAGTGTACCCTGGAACCGCTCAAGGTCACCATGAACTTGGAAAATGGGCACCTCCGATGCCGATGCCGATGTCGGGAACACCGCCACCACCGGCACTCCTGTCCCGATTATCCACCGTACTGCTGCTCACCCCATTATTACAACTGCGAATGCGACTACCAGCCCCAGCCCCGGCCCAGGACCTCCTCGGCCCCCTCAGCTTACCCCAGCCCACATTTCCGAGACGTCGCTGTGGGGACATCTGACCTGCTCGTTAATGTCCCCACTGAGGAACGGCGGAACACCCTTGTGTCTACTGAACCGTACGGACGGACTATGGCGGCGGAGCCCCAACGACGTTCGATAGCCAGCGGCCAGGAGGCAGAATATATACCCACTGGACAGCACTCCCGGCGTCCTGCCCGAGTCTACATCTACCCCGTCCACCCTCAGACCCCGCCAGGAAGTCGCTCGCCGACACCTGAAAGGGCCCACCGTCGACGGACTCTCAGCCAGGATGAGCAAGCGGAGTTTGAGGCGCACGAGCAGCACCGTGGACGGGAGCCAGAGCCCCCCACGCCTGCGACGCAGCAGCTGCAGGTGTCGGCCGGGAGTCCTCCCCGTTTCCACAACATCGTCAACACCCTCATGCAAGCAGGGGCCCCACCGACTGAAGGCGGGGCGGCCAGCGCAAAGCCCAGGCTTTCCCGAGCCGAGACCCCACCGGGCACCGACTGGGTGTACCGCACGAAATAAACCATCGAGTGCAAAGCAGGGAGGAGGAGGAGGAGGAGAAGAGGGGGAAGGATGTCCAAAGTGGGCTTATGGTGGTTTGGGTAATGAACATTAAAGGCCAATCCATCCATCCCATAAAAACCTCTCTCCGTGGCGTGTTGCTGCTCACATGGCTTCAGGCCTAGCTGTCTTTGCAAATCCTTTTTTTTTTTAAGTGTCTCAACCAAAAATCTTTGGGGAGGGGGTGTCCATCTTTGACAGCTGTCCATCAGCGTATTCCCAAGGACGGAATGTTTTTTTTGCCGTGCTCATGATTTGATCTGCCCTTTCAACCCCCGAGCATAATTTTGGCACCACCTTCCCCTCTAAGGGAATAATTTTACATTTCGAGACGCCGTTTGGACTGGAGAACCCCCAGAAAGGAACAAGAATAACTGAGATGGACCTTCGAGCTCTTCTAGTCCAACCCCGACAAATGCATGTTAGTTCACGCTGGATAAGCAAAAAACTCCATTGGAATGTGGCATGTCCTCCAAAAACCCTGGGTTAACTTTTAATCGGGGTCAGTTGCATAAGCCAGCAGATTCGGGCCCCATGCGGTACTAAATCCTGAATGATGGTTTGTAGGTTGGCCAAGCATTCCAAGCCATCGCAGGCAAACCCGGTGCAGACAGCTTGTTGGCAAGGAGGCCCCACAGGAGAAAGGCAGCCCTCCACTTAATGACCACAAACTGAAGGCCAGAATTTCCACCGCCAAGCAAGACAGTTATGTGTGTCTGTGTGTATTTTGTGTGGCGTTCACACAACACAGCCTTAAAATTTCACACAAAAAACAGGCCTGTAAAATCCAGGCCTGAATCTTGACCACATGATCCATAGGGGAATGCTGCAACGGTCATAAGCATGAGGACCGGTAGTAAGTCACTGGTTTTTTTTCCTCCCAGGGCCGTCGCAACTTTGAACGGCCACTAAATGAAGTAAGAGAGCCATCTGTATAGCTGAGCTTTTCCATTTTGGCCGCTTGAGGAAGGTGTGGACTTCAATTCCCAGAATTCCCCAGTGGGATATCTGGGGGGGGGGGGGGGCTTTCCCGCCCAAATAAAGAGCGAGCCAACCGCCCCTCCCAGCGTGCTCAGAGACCCCTCCCCAATTTCTTTGAGGGGGCTTTCCCGCCCAAATAAAGAGCGAGCCAACCGCCCCTCCTGGCATGCTGGGAGACCCCTCCCCAATTTCCGTGAGGGGGGGGGGCTTTCCAGTCCAAATGAAGAGCGAGCCAACCGCCCCATCGAGGCATGCTTTAAGGAAAGGGGAAGGAGGTTGCTGGAACTACATCTCCCAGGGTTCCTGGCGGCAGCCGCCCTGGGTGGGTGGGGCTTCGGGCTCGGCCAGGTAGATGCACAGGTGAGCGGAATAGTGCGCGCGGGGGGGGGGGTGGCAAGGAAGGAGCGGAGGGGTCGCTTCTGCCCTTTGAGGACGATGGGCGGGGGAGGGGGGGAGAGATAGAGCGCCCCAGAGCCTCGGGAGGTGCCGGATGGGAGTTGCACCTGTCCCAACCTGGATGCACCTGGCCACACCTGTGGGTGCGTCCCCGTCTTTCTCTTGGCCTTCTCAACTTCCTGGTGAAGCCTAGATGCCGGGTCTCCTCGTGGTCTCCCAGCCCAGAGTTTCCTTAGCTTCTAAATGTATTCCGGGATTTTCAGGGGAGGGGAAGTAAACTAGAATAGAGCTGGGAGGGACCTTGGAAGTCATCTAGTCCAGCCCCCATGTTCAAGCAGGATGAGATGAAATTAACAGAGTTGGAAGTGACCTTGGAGGTCATCTAGTCCAGTCCCCATGCTCAAGCAGGATGACATGAGATTAATGGAGTTGGGATCTTGAAGGTCATCTAGTCCAGCCCCCATGCTCAAGCAGGATGAGATGACATTAACGGAGTTGGAAGGAATCTTGGAGGTCATTTAGTCTAGCCCCCATGCTCAAGCAGGATGGGAAGAGATTAACGGAGTTGGCAGGGACCTTGGAGGTCAACTAGTCCAACCCCCCTCCCGCGCCTCTTTTGATTAAATTTTTCCTTCCGTAAGGAAGACGCTTGTGTGACCCACCGGGGATGGAATCTCCTCCCGAGGACTCCCCACCCAAGCCGTCCCCCGCCAAGCCTCTCACGGACCTGGACTTCCATTCCGGGGTGCAGATCGCGGAGCTGAACCAACTCATCCAGGAACACCAAGCCAGGAGCCCCGATGGCATGGAGGACCCCGAATTGTTTCAGGCCAAAGACTTGGTTTTCTCGCTGCTGGGTGAGTTAACAGAGAACAGATAATCAGAGTTGGAAGGGAACTTGTAGGTCATCTGGTCATCGCAGTGACTAGATGACCTACAAGGGATCACAGTGGGAAAGAAAGCACTTCAAGCCTCCCCCCAAAAGCCCCTCCTAACCTACCCTGATCCAAAGACCCTCGGCCAACATACAACAGAGTTAAAACTACAGGCAATTCCTCGATTTACGACTGCGCAAGGGAGCTCTGCATTCCTGGGTCTGCGGGAGACCATCGTTCGGTGAGTTTTGCCCCTTTTTATGACCTTTCTTGCCGTCATTAAGTGACGTTCAGTTGTTAAGTGAGTCACCCTGTTGTTAAATGAGAATCACAAACCCCAGGACACTGCGAAGCGTCACTAAATGAACTGCTGTTAAGTTGAGGACTACCCTGTACTCCACCTTCTGTTTCTTGGAAGCCACTTCCCCAAACTGGACAGCTTAAAACCATCAACCCAGCTTCCAATCCTGGGGGTGGGAGGAATCATGTTTTGTTTGGGGAAATGTCACGAAAGGAGGAGTCGGGAGATTTAGATTAGCTAGAAAGCAGGAAACAGTTGGATTTCTTGCTTTCTAGCTAATCTAAAAGCAGAGCTGAACCTTCCTTAGGTCTGAAGCTTCTATTTTTCAGTGAGGACTCAGGTAGCCAATTGCAGAAAGGTAGATCTCTGAGTGAATCTGTGATTCTGTGAGCAATCTGCCTGCCTACTTTGCCTGATTTTGGGTAAAAGTTGCTCTCTTTTTTTTATAAAAAAATCAATATTTACATACAGTGTGTTGCGAGTTAATTTTGTGAGTTTGCTTGCAAGCAAATTTTATGTGACAGACTGAGCTAGCCAATGGCAGATGGATAGATCTCTGAATGATTTTGTGAGCGACTCAATCTGCTTGCCTGCTTTGCCTGATTTTGGGTAAAAGTTGCTCTTTTTTTAAATAAAAAAATGCAATATTTATATACATGGTGTGTTGTGAATTAATTTTGTGAGTTTGCTTGCAAGCAAATTTTATGTGACAGACTCAGGCAGCAGATTGCAGAAAGGTAGATCTCTGAGCGAATCTGTGGTTCTGCGAGCAACTCAATCTGCCTGTCTACTTTGCTTGATTTTGCATAAAAGTTGCTCTTTTTTTAAAATAAAAAAAATCAATATTTACATAAATATTTATAATATTTACATATAAGCCATGCCCAGCTTGTCGCATGACCACCAAGCCACACCCACAAATTAGGCCACACCCACAGAATCGGTTGTTAAGGGATTTGGATCCCACCCCGTGGAATCTGCATGGACTTCTGACGTGGAAGTCTTTCTAGGCCAGGGTGGACTTCAATTCCCAGAATTCCCCAGCCCGGGTTAGCTACTCGGATTGGGATCTATAGGTAGTTCTCAATTTATGGCCACAATCAAGTCCAACTTTTCTCTAAGCTAAGTGAGACAAGTTCTGAAGCGAACGCTGCCCCATTTGAAGACCTTTCTTGCCCCCGTCCCCTGCTGACACTAAGTGAGTCAGCTAGTTGTTAAGTGAATCGGACTTCCACATTGACTCCTAGGGGACGCAGCGACGACCGTCAGAAGGACAGGCCAGTTGCGCCAAGCCTCTGAATGTCGCTCACATATGAATGCCACAACGGTCATAAAGATGAAACGTGGCCCTAAGTCCCTTTTTTCCAGCGCTGTCATAAATTGGAATGGGTCACTAAACAAACCTTTGTACGTTGAGGGTTGCCTGTAACTTCCGTTGCAGGTAGCAGACTTGGCCCGATATTTATAGAGCAAACCCCAGCAAGAGATTTGTCCTGGGGTGGGTTTGAAATAATTTAGCAACCAGTTCTCTGCCCGGTTGCTGGGTAGGCATGGCCATAGTAGGCGTGGCCTACAGAAACTTCCAGAAGGGCCATTTTTTGCCTTCCCCAGAGTCTGGAGGCTTCCCTTGGGCCTCTGGGAAGGCGAAAACGGGCCTTCCCCAGGCTCTGGAGGCCACTGGAAGCCCGAAACAGGCCCATTTCTGGACTTCTGGTACTTCCAAAAGGCCTGTTTTCCCCCCTCGTAGAGCCTCTGCACGGACCCTGCCCTTATCTGCATTGAATATGGGCCACGTGGAGACTCCTGGGAGGGGTGGGGTGGGGCGGACGGGGACAGCCAGTCGGTTCAAATATCAGTTCAGCGAACCGGATGCAAATTTAACAACCGGTTCTCCCAAACCAGTGTGAACTGATAGAATCCCAACCCCTGGATTTGTCCACTGCATCTTTGTTAAGTTTGGTTCTCCTGCCTGTAAAAAACAGGGGTGTCAAACTTCAAGGCCCATGGGCCATTATCCGGCCCACAGGGTGCTTGGATCTGGCCCATGGGGCCACTCTGGAAACAGTGAAGAACCGGCCTGCAGTGCTTCTGCCAGTGAAAATGGAGCTCCGTCTCCACTGACTGGTTGTAGGAGGCCGTTGCGGCCCAAAATGGAGACCGGGAGCCCGTTTCCACTGGCCAAGCAACAGACGTTCCAACATGAGTGAAATCGCCCTGGCCATACCCGCCTCGGCCCCACCCAAGGTCAAACACAACCCTGCTGCGGCCCTCAATTAAATCAAGTTTGACTACCACTCCCCTGCTGTAAGAAAAGGATTGGCAGAAGCTGGGGGAGGAGTCAAAAAAGGAATCAGCCTAGCATCCCTATGTAGCCACAGGTGAACTAAGTCCTCCTTGGATTCCTAGCAGGTGCCGACCATTAGCTGAGAAGATTACCGCGCAGAAGCTTTCAGCAATAAAGCAGTTTAGTTAGAAGATTCCTGCTCGAAGCCTTTTGACAATTAAGCAGTTTAGTTAGAAGATTCCTGTGCAGAGGCTTTCAGCAATAAAGCAGTTTAGTTAGAAGATTCCTGTGCAGAGGCTTTCAGCAATAAAGCAGTTTAGTTAGAAGATTCCTGTGCAGAGGCTTTCAGCAATAAAGCAGTTTAGTTAGAAGATTCCTGCATGCAGGCTTTCAGCAATAAAGCAGTTTAGTTAGAAGATTCCCGTGCAGAGACTTTCAGCAATAAAGCAGTTTAGTTAGAAGATTCCTGTGCAGAGGCTTTTAGCAATAAAGCATTTTAGCTAGAAGATCCCCACGCAGAGGCTTTCAGCAAAAAATGCGTTTAATTAGAAGATTTCTGTCATCAGACGAATCTGCTTTTCATCAGATTCGTCTGATTTACCAGTTGCGGCCCTTTCTGGATCTGGGCGCACTTCGCACAGTCACTTCCGCCCTCGTCATCTCCCGCTTGGATTATTGCAACGCTCTCTACATGGGGCTCCCCTTGAAGAGTCTCCGGAGGTTGCAGTTAGTTCAGAATGCAGCCGCGCGGGTGATCGTGGGCGCCCCTCGAGGCGTACACGTAACACCACTTCTCCGCAGGCTGCACTGGCTTCCTGTGGCCTACCGGATTCGATTCAAGGTGGTACTGATGGTATTTAAAGTGCTCCATGGCTCGGGACCTGGGTACTTACGGGACCGCCTGCTGCCATCAACAACCTCCCGCCGCCCAGTACGCTCCCACAGGGTGGCCCTACTTGGGGTGCCGCCGCCTGACTGTTGTCGGCTGGCGGCCCCGAGAGTTCGGGCTTTCTCTGTGGGAGCTCCCTCCCTATGGAATGATCTCCCCCCGGAGATATGGGCTATGACGGATATTCTGACCTTCCGGCGCGCAGTGAAAATCCTGCTTTTCGAACAGGCCGGCCTGGCCCAGTAACTATGTTTTTGGGTTTTAATTAATCTAAATTGGGGTTTTATTAGTTTTAATTTTTAACTTAAATTTTGAATAGACAGCCGGATCTAATTATTTAATTTATTTTTAATCGTATTTATTGTGTATTTATTGTATGCTTTTAGTAGGCTGTACACCGCCCCGAGTCCCTTTTTGGGAGAGGGAGCGGTATAAAAGTGTGATTAAATAAATAAATAAATAAATAAATAAGAGGCTTTCAGCAATAAATGAGTTTAGTTAAGAGATTCCTGTGTATAGGCATTCAGCAATAAATGAGTTTAATTAGAAGATTCCTGCGTAGAGGCATTCAGCAATAAAGCAGTCTATTTAGAAGAAAGCAGTTTAGTTAGAAGATTCCTGTGAATAGGCATGCAGCAATAAAGCAGATTAATTGGATTTTCGCGAGTGGTCTCTCGTCCCTAATACCGCCAAAGGAGTGCCTTAGTTCGGCCATGGTTCCTTGCCCAGCCCCTGCCTTTGTTCTCCCCACAGGTCAGGTCCAACAAACTGATGGAAAACTGCCTCCAGTCAACCGCTACCTTCTTCTCTCTGGTGGGACCCACCAGGGCACAGTCCACGTCAATGGCACCACCCTGTGCCCGCTTTCTCCCGGCAGTGACTACGATACCTGTTTCACGCTCCTGGTGCCGGTTCTGAACGTGGCCGGCGTGCCTGTCACTTTGGATATGACGCAGAGCCCCCCTGGGCACACCCGGATCAGCCTCCAGCCTTTTGACGCCCCTACCCTGCAACACTGGTCTGAGTGCAGCTACGGGGACGAGACCTTCCTGTCCGCAGAACTGGTGTCCGAGTGGTTCTTCCGGGCGTTTTCTGCGGTGGCCAAAGATGTCCGGGTCGAGCTCCGTGGACGCATCACCTCCGTGATAGTCTGCGTTGGATCCTACCGTGTCCTCTATGACATCATCCCGGTGGTGGCCTTTCGAGGGTGGCCCGAGGTGGCCTGCCTGTGGCTGAGCCAGGGACACTTCTGGGATGGCAAACTGCGGGACGAAGATGTGACCGTTGGCTTCTACCTTTTCCCATCTGCTTCTGGCTCGGATTGGTACCTCGCCTTCTCGGCTAGCGAGCTGCCCTTGCGACACATCCTTCCTCCGCCACTGTTGCGGTCCCTGCGAGCCACCACGGCCGCCCTCCCCTGGGCTGACCTGCAGGGCCTGGGGCCGTACCACCTCTTCACCCTGGCCTTGTGGTCCTGTGAACGGCTGCCAAGCCGCTACCTAGCCGAGGAGGAGAATGCTGCGCATGCCCTGCTGGGTGTCCTGGATGATCTGTCAGCCAGCCTGGCTGAGGGAAACCTGCCCAATTATTTCCTGCCTCAGTGGAACCTCCTGCAAGGTGTATCCCCGCGGGCCATGAGGATTCTGGCGCGGGCTGTGGCCCAGGTGAGGGCCAACCCTTCCAAGTACCTCCGCCAGGCTGTGGAAGGAGCCAAGGAAGCTAAACGGCGGGCAAAGGCGTATCGACTCCAGCTGCCGACCCCCGGGGACCCTTAGCTGTGGGGCTGCTTCAGTAGGGATGGATCTTGAATCAGCTCACCTTGCGTTCTTCAGGTATAAGGAGGAGGGTCAGGGGACTGTGTGCCAGCCGTCAACACAGGACAAAATCCACAGGAGGAGATCTAATGGGCCACAGCAGCCCCCACGAACCTCTGCAAATATCCCAGAATGTTCTGACCCAGCTCACCAAACACGACAAACTCTCTGACGTGGACTCAAAAGATTCCTTTAATTAGGAGCACCGGCAGCCCCAGCAAAAAAAGTTTCTCTCTCACCGCAGACTAACACGGCCGGCCGGCTGGAAGATAAATAGTTGTCTGCCACACCTACTCATCTCCGCCCCCTGCCTTTTATCCCCAGAGCTAGGGTGGGGGCTTCGCTAGCAGCAGCGGCTCTTCCGTCCCGAGGACCGGCCCATAGATTTCCACTGCTCTCCTCTCCTCTGCTTTCTGTGTGTCAGGCACTGGGCCCAGCTGTTCCTCTTCTTCCTCCTCAGCCCCCTCCAGACCTGGGGGCTGTTGACTCTCCATCGGAGGGCTGAGGGACGGCCCAGGCTCCGCCCCCCCTCTCTCTTTCTCCCTCCCTCGTTCCCTCCCTCTCTCTCTCTCTGCAAGTTACATTCCTTCTTCCCATCCCAAGGACTGGCCCATAGATTCCCACTGCTCTCCTCTCCTCTGCTTTCTGTGTGTCAGGCATTGGGCCCAGCTGTTCCTCCTCTTCCTCATCAGCCCCCTCCAGACTTGGGGGCTGTTGACTCTCCATCAGAAGGCTGATGGAGGGCTCAGGTTCCCCCCCCCTCTCTGCCAGCTCCATTCCCTCTCCCCCCTCAGAGCTGTCGGGTTGCGCTGATGGTGACCCTGACTCCCACTCTACTTCCTCCACCTCCTCTGATTCGGCTTCTGAAGGAACCAGCGGCCGACAGGCCACAACACCCAGCTGGCTGGTGGCTGATGGGCGTTGTGCAGGTAGTTCTTGATTTACGACCCCCAACACTTCTGTCGTTAAGCGAGACAGTTGAACCAGTTTTACAATCTTTCTTGCCAAAGTTGTGAAGTCAATCACTGCAGTGGTTAACTCAGTAACACCGTCGTTAAGCGAATCCGGTTTCCCTATTGGATGTTGCTCGTCAGAAAGTCAGTTGCCGAGCAATTGAATTTTGATCATGCGACCAACTGGGATGGTCGTAAGTGTGAAAAATGGTCCTTAGTTCCTTTTTTTTGGTGCCTTTGAATGGACAACAATAGGTGTAAATCCAAGACTAAACGAGAGAGGATTATGTAGCCTATTTCCAATGCAAATCATATTTTTTTCCAAGGAGTCCTTACCGATCTAGCCACTGATATTGTAAATATTTTCAAAATGGAACATTAACAATATTAATGTTACAAATAAACAAAACAATATTTTATTTCTTAGTAAAATAAATTGAACAAGAGAGACACTTGTGGCTCGGAAAAGAGCCTTTTGCCAACCTTGGGATCCATTATATTTTGCACTGATCTTTGTCAAAATCCAGAATAAAGATTTATTGGCCACAAATGGCGATTGGTGTGGGTTATTTCATGGGAAAGCTATGGAAAAGTGGTTATGGTTTGCCGGCAGCCAGTGCAGATGGCAGGGGAGTTGGACAGTGGGGAGGAACAGGGACAAGTCCGGGAGTCTGGAGAGGACTCGGACGAAGGTCCTGCATCTGATGCAGAGATGAGACCACGACCATCTGGGAGAGCAGTGCTGCCTCTGGAGGCTAGTAGCAGCGAGGAAGAGGAGCCAGGGGAGCCTGTTCCCAATGTGCGTATGTGCAGAGCTGCCAGAAGGCAAGAGCAGCTGAGCCAAAAGGGGCGACTCGGGAGTAAGGCTGGGAGGAGATTGCCCCTCGCATAAGGAATAAAAGTCAGGCCAAGATGACGAACTCTTTGCAGGAAGCAAGGTAGTTCGATAGATTCTGAGTCCTTCTTGAAGCTCTGTGTACTCTGGTCGGCTTTTTCTGGTACTTCGGTTGGTTTCTGTTATAGTTAATTGGAGTCTTCTGTTTTTGGCAATATTGCACAGCACTGAAAGGTGGGTGCTTATCTCGGGGAACTGTTTTGGCTGGGAATGAACATCATTCCCAGCGTTGCAATATAATAGGTTTTGCTTTGAAAACAAGTTTGCGTTTCTTTACGTTTGACGAAGTCTGGGTCAGAACAGATCCCAGGAAGGGGGCAGGAGAGAAGAAAAAGGGTGGGGGGCAGGCCGCTGTTAACTAAAGACATGGCTCAAGCTTGGCCCCTTGTAAGAGATGTGAACTTCAATTCCCAGAATTCCTTGGCACAAAGGCATTCCTTTTAATGTATATACAGCAGGGGTGGGCATCAAAGGATTTAACAACCAGTTCTCTGCCCTGGTGCTGGGTGGGTGTGGCCATGGTGGGCATGGCCTAGTCAGCCTCCTGTACCATTCCCGGGTTTCCAAGGTTCTCCGGAGGCCGGAAACAGGCCCGAAAAAAATGGCCTCCTGGACGTTCCAGAAGTTCCATTTCCAGCCTTCCAGAAGTTCTGAGAGGCCTGTTTTTCATCCTCCCTGAGCCTCTGTAACTTACCTGTGATGCAAAATGGGATGCGTGGGGACATTTGGGAGAGGAGGGGAAGGGTGGGCGGGGCCAGCCAGCGGTGCGATTTGTCAGTTCGTTGAACTGGCTATAAAATTAACAACCTGTTCTCCCAAACCAGTGTGAACCGGTTAGCAGCCACACCCCCTGTATACACCCAGTAAAAAAGCCTCTGCAGGCCTAATAGGCCCATTTTGTCACTTCTGGTATTAACAGGAAGTGGCGAAACGGGCCTATTTGTTCTACAAAGGCTTTCCTCAAGCCTCTGGGAGGCCGAAAAAGGCCTCAAACTGGCTGAAAATCAGCTATGAGGCACGCGCATGCGCAGTGAGGTAAGTTTGCCGGCACAAATGGCTCTTTGTGTGTGCCATAGGTTCACCATGCCGGCACTACGGCCTGCTTACTCTCTTAGAATCCCTTCCTCTGCAATCTCGCTGTTCCAGGCAGTAGTAGGGAGGAAGAAAAGGGAAAAAAAACAGGCAAGCGAATCTGGCGTCCATTTTGCTGGTCGGAAAGCCGCAGAAGGGGAATCCCGCGACTGCGGAGATGCTGCAACGGTCATTAAGTGTAGGAAAAAAGGCCCCGATTCGTTCGTTTCAGCACCGTCGCCACTTCGAACGAACAGTCGTAAGTCGAGGAGGGCCTGTAATGCCGCTTTTTTTCTCTGCTGTCCACCAGGGGGCGCCAAACACTCGTTTGAACTAACTCGGGGGGGGGGGGGGGAGGAACAGCTTCCAATTTCTTCTTACTGTATAAAAGAGAATAACAACAGTTTGGACCTTCAAGGCCTTCTAGACCAACCCCCCTGCTCAGAGAGACCCTACGTTGTTTCAGAAAAAAATAGCTACTCATCTCTTTCTATAAAACAGAATAACGGAGTTGAAAGGGACCTACGAGGCTTTCTAGACCAACCCCCGCTCAGGCCAGAATCCCTACATTATTTCAGAAAAAAAACAAACAGAGTTGGAAGGGACTTTTGAGGTCTTCTAGACCAGCCCCCTCTCCCCCACCCTATTGACTCTATTGTTTCGGGAATAAAAACAGCTTCCAATTTCTTCTTACAAAGCAGAATAATGGAGTGGGCTTGGAGGCCCCGCCTGTGCAAAACCAAGGCCCCGCCCTCACACCTTGGCTTCTGCAGCAACCACACACCCCATTGTGCAGTTGTGGGTCTTCTTGACACAGCAGAAGAGAAAGGGGCCCAGCTTGCAATCATGCCAACCTCCGCAAGGTGAAATTTGATTGCTGGATGCGTTGGAAGGAGAAAGCAACAGAACGGCTGGGGGGGCCTGGAGGAAGAAGGAGCCCTCACCGGCCCCCGAATCTCCCCTGGGGGACCCGGTGCCTGGGCGGCTCCCCTCATAAGGTTGTTGTTGCTGGGGGGGGGGCGGGAAGAAGGGAACAAGGAGCCTTGGGTTCTTGGAGGAAAGATGGAAGGAAGGAAAGACGAGAGAAGGAAGGGAGAGAGGAAGAAGGAAGGAAGGAGAGAGAAAAGGAAGGAGAGAAAGGAGGGAGGGAGAAAAGGAAAGAAAGGAAAAGAAAAGAGAAAAGGAAGGATAGAAGGGAGGGAGGGAGAAAAAGGAAGGAAGGAAGGAGAGAAAAATAAGGATAGAAAGGAGGGTGGGAGAAAGAGGAAGGAAGGAAAGAAGGAAGAGAATAGAAGGGATAGAAGGGAGGGAGGGAGAAAAGGGAGGAAAGGAAATGAAGGGAGAGAAGGACGGGGAGGGAAGGATAGAAGGAAGAGAGGGAGAAAAAGGAAGGAAAGAAGAAGAGAGAAAAGGAGGGAGGGAAGGGAGGGAGGGAGAAAAGGGAAGGAAAGTAAAATAGAAAGAGAAAAGGAAGGATAAAGTGAGGGCGAAAAAGGAAGGAAGGAAGGAAATGAGAGAGGGAGGAAAGGAAGGAAAGAAGGAAAGGACAGAGGGAGGGAAGGCAGTTAAGCAGGAAGGAAGGAAGGAATGAAAGAATGAAAAATGGAAGAAGAGAGAAAAGAAAAGATAGAAGGGAGGGAGGGAGAAGAGAAGAAGGAAAGAAGGAAGGAAGAAAGGGGAGAAAAATAAGGATAGAAAGGAGGGAAGAAGAAGAAGGAAGGAAAAGGAAGGAGAGGGGAAAGGAAGGATAGAAGGGAGGGAGAAAAAGGAAGGAAGGAAAGAAGAGAAAGAGGGAGGAAGGAAAGGAAGGACAGAGGGTGGGAAGGCAGGAAGGAAGGAAAGAAGGAAAGAAGGAAGGAGAGAAAAATAAGGATAGAAGGTAGGGGGGAGAAGGAAGGAAGGAGAAAAAATAAGGAGAGAGAGAGGGAGAAAAAGGAAGGAAGGAAAGAAGAGGAGTGAGAGGGAGGAAAGGAAGGGAAGAAGGGAAGGACAGAGGGAGGGAAGGCAGTCCAGGCAGGAAGGAAGGAAGGAAGGAAGGAAAAAAAGGAGGGAGGGAGATCAATTGTGGTCGTAACTCAAGGACTACCAGTGTTCATCACACACACGCGCACGCACACGCACACACACACCCATTAGCAACAAGACCCCTGCTCCTCAGCCCCCACACCCAGACCCATCCTCCACAGCCTGGAGGTGGCCCTGGAAGCCACACTGGGCTGCAAAGCCATTAGCAAATGGGCTTGGCAAGGCGCCTCCCTCGTTTTATTTGGGTGCCAAACACGGAACAGCTTTCTCGCTAATGGACTGCGGGCTGCAACTCTGGCCAAAGTCTCTCTTGCTTGGAAAGGCTGGAAAGCACTCTGCATATGCTCAGGAGAGGACTTAGTTCCTAGGAGCCAGCGGGGCCCTGCGTTTCAAATTTGGCCCCTTGGAAGGTGTGTAGACTTCAATTCCCAGAATTCCCCAGCTGGCAAAAGGAATTCTGGAAATGGAAGTCCATCCGTCTTAAAGCCAGTTGGGGAATTCTGGGAGTTGAAGTCTCCTTGCTTGGGGGGGGGGGAGGGTTGGACTAGACGACCTCCAAAGGTCCCTTCCGACTCTCTGACGAAATCGTGTGGCCAAATGGAGGTGACGGATGGAGGGCGCTTCCTCGGACCCTCAGAGCGCGCCGGGAGAGGAAACGAAAGCAGGTCAGAAAAGTCAAGATGGCGGCCGCAACAGTGCTGTCGAAACTCCACCTTGGTTTTAATGGGGGGGTTAAAAAAAAATATTTTATTTTTTACATGCTCTTCACATGAGCAACGTGATTCCAGAATACAACATTTATCCCTAGTCATAATTACATTTTCAACTTTCTTAATATCACATCAAATCATTATCCATTCCACTAATCTTTAAATAAATGTCCATTTCATATTTCAATTCATTAATTCAATATCCAGATCCTTTCATCCTCACATATATTTTCAATTCTTTAGCCCCTATTATTTCCATTTTCAGCTTACCGCCTATTTTATTTTACATTATATCTTATTACCTTCATTAATTTTCTCAAGACCGATATACAATAAACAGTCAAAAAAGAGTAAATATAAAGTAAAACTAATATATTTAGGATCCACATGGTATATCCCCCAATCTACAATATATCTTATCGTTATTCCAGAGATGTTCATATAACCATTTCATATTTTTTCTTTATTTCCACTTCGCCAAAATTTACCTATACATCATTTTAATAAATTTCCATTTATTAAGGGAAACTTAATTTTCACTTTTTCTTTCTTTTCTTGGTGTATACATGAAGTAGAAAATGTAATGGATGATACAAAGGCTATGAGAAAGTAGAAAATATGATATATTAGAAGGGATTATATTGGAATGTAAAGTATCTATAATGAGAGTCTCTTGTGATTAAAAGGAGGCAAGTGGCTGCCTTGACCACGGTCTCCTTCCTATTTTTTCTGGGATCTCCTGGTGGCCTCCCATCCACGCAGATTAATTCCTTTCTGAGCTTCTGGGAAACCCTCCCCCCGACTTTCCTTTCTCAATTGGGCCCTACAGGCTGTCTCCTCCAGGGGGCGCCCTTTGTACCTCGTATTGGCCAATAAGAGGCTGGAGTGGGGGTGGGGTTGGAGGGCTTCCTTGCTCCTTTCTCCATCCTTTCCTAGGACCGACCCTCCACCTCTGGGGGGGGGGGCTAGAAAATCCCCTCCCCCCATTAAGTATAGTTTTCAATATAGTCCAATATAATTCTATCTTGCCCCTCCCTCTCAATTCCACCGTGACTCGTTGATTTCTCTGCAATCTCACCTCAGATAACAGAGAATCAGAGTTGGAAGGGACCTTGTAGCTCATCTAGTCTAACCCCGTCTGCCCAAGCGGGAGAACCCTACCCCATTTCTGACAGATAGCAGCCCAGCCTCTTCTTGAAAGCCTCCAGAGATGATCAAGCTCCCACCATTTCTGAAGGCCACTTCTGTTCCATTGAATATAGAATACCAGAGTCAGAAGGGACCCTTGGAGGTCATCTAGTCCAACCCCCCTCCGCCCAAGCGGGAGAACCCTACCCCATTTCTGACAGATAGCAGCCCAGCCTCTTCTTGAAAGCCTCCAGGGATGATCAAGCTCCCACCATTTCTGAATAACAGAATCGTAACAGAGTCGGAAGGGATCCTTGGTGATCATCTAGTCCAACCCCTCTCCGCCCAAGCGGGAGACCCTACCCCATTTCTGACAGATCCTCGGTGGGGGCACCGACTCGCCCCCCCCTTCCCCTTTAAGGCTTCCCCTGCCGTTTGCGCGTGGCCAAATCCATCTCGATTTTTTTGCACTATTCTCCGGAGCGATTGGGGGGGGTCTCTCTGCTGATTGAATCCCCCTCCCCCAAATAATTTGCTTTTCTCCTTGGGAGGGGAGGCTGTGTATACCCCCTGCCCCATATGTTTGCCCCCCCTCCCCACAAAAAGAGGAGCCCTGGCCCAGCGCACAGCTCTCACCCTATCCCCAATGGATTGCCCATCGCCGGCTGCAATCTTTGGCTTGCGCTCCCGCGGCGGGGCGTGGGAGGCTGCGCGCCCCCTCCCCAAAAGCCGGCTGGCGTGTGACGGGAGTCCTTCTCCTTTCCGGCCACCTTCCTCCCTTCTCTCCCCTCCCTTTCCCTTCCCTCCCTCCCTCGCGGCTGGCAGCGCCACTGGAGCTGCCAGCGCTTCCTGGCACACCCAGCTTGGCGAGGGTCCCTCGCTCGCCTGCCTTTCCCCACCCACCACCCACCCCGCGGCTCAGCCCCTCTCTTGAAGGACGCGCCAGGGTCTCCTCCGGCTTTGGCCTCGCTAGCCCCTGCGCAGCGCAGCGCAGCGCAGCGGACGCCGCATGGATGGAGGGCAGGCGGGGCGCCTTCTCCTGCTGCTCCTCCGCCCGGTTTGAACGGAGAGGCGGCAGCCACCGGCTGGGAAGGACCGGGGAAGGGCTTCCCGGCGTGGCCCGGATCGCGGGGGGGATCCGCGGGCCCCCGGAGCCCCTCTAAAGCCGGCTTTTGGGGAGGTGAGGGGGGGCACCTGCACTCGCCTGCCCGATTTAACAGCCCCCCCCACCCGCGGAAAAGAGGGGGGGCATCGTTCCGACAAGCTGATGAGGCTCGGTAGCTGAGAGAGGAGAGGAAGAAGAGAAGGTAGAGAAAGAGGAAGAGGAGGAAGAAGAAGAGAAGGTAGCGAAAGAGGAGGAGGTAGAGGAGGAAGAGGAGGAGGAAGAAGAGGAGGTAGAGAAAGAGGGAGAGAAGGAGGAAGAGGAGGAGGTAGAGAAAGAGGGAGAGAAGAAGGAAGAGGAAGAGGTAGAGAAGGTGGGAGAGGAAGTGAAGGAGGGAGAGAAGGAGGAAGAGGAGAGGAAGAGGAGGAGGAAGAGGAGGAGGTAGAGAAGGAGGAGGAAAGGAGGGTAAGGGTCACCCCTTCCTTGACCCCGGAGCGTGCCAGCGTCTCCCAGCCCCTCCGGATGGGGCAGGCATGGCCGCCTTAGCCAGCTCCCTCATCCGGCAAAAACGGGAGATCCGCGATCCGGTCGCCAGCCGGCCGGTTTCCACCCAGCGGAAAGTCTGCCCGCGAGGGACCAAATCCTTATGCCAGAAACAGCTTTTGATCCTCATTTCCAAAGTCCGGCTCTGCGGGGGTAGGAAAGGCCGGCTGGAGAAGCCCCCAGGTGAGTGAATTGGGGAGGGGAGGAGAGGAGTGGGAGGAGGGCCAAAAGGGAGGGGTCCCAGGTGGGAGCGGAGGATGTAGCTAGGATGCTTGGTTCTGCTTTTCCCCAGAGGGCACCAGCAGGGGGCGCTGACCAAGAGTGGAGAAAACCCTTTCCAAGGGTCACCTGCAGGGGGTGCTCGATCGAGTTGGGTTTCAAGGGATTATCTCCGGGGGAGGGGGTCTCCAACCTTGGCCCCTTTTAAGGCTGGCAGACTCCAATGCCCAGAATTCCCCCAGCCAGCTTCGCTAAGACTTCAACTCTCTATTCCTGCTTACTCTCTTTGTCATCTCTTCCTCTGCGGTCTCTCCACTCTAGGGAGTAGGGGGAAGAAAAAAAACCCAGGCTAATTGAATGGGGAATTCTGGGAGTTGAAGTCCACAAGCCTTAAAGTTGCCATGGTTGGGGACCCTTGATTTAATACCTGTGGACTTCAACTCCCAGAATTCCCCAAATCAGCTTTGCTAAGACTTCAACTCTCTATGCCTGCTTACACTCTTGTCTTCCCTTCCTCTGTAATCTCTCCGCTCTAGGGAGTAGGAGAGGAAAAAAAAAAAACAGGTTAATTGAACAGGGAATTCTGGGAGTTGAAGTCCACTAGTCTTAAAATGGCCAAGGTTGGAGACCCCTGATTTTATGTGGTGGACTCCAATTCCCAGAATTGCCCAGCCAGCTTGGCTAAGACTTCACCTCTCTCTGCCTGCTTACTCTCTTGTCATCCCTTCCTCTGCAATCTCTCCACTCTAGGAAGTAAGAGGAAAACAACAGGGATGGTTGAATGGGGAATTCTGGGAGTCGAAGTCCACCAAGTCTTAAAGTGGCCAAGGTTGGTGCCCCAGGGCACACGGCCTAGCAGTATTGGTTATGTGGGTGTAGGTGCGTAGGAAGCCCAGTGGGGGGGGGGGGGCGGCAGTTGTGCATTGCGGTGGACAAGGGCCATATGTATATTCTTAAGAACGCCCCTTTTGTGGGGTGCCACAAAAGTTTTTGATTTTTGGGGGGCTCATGGGGGGGGGGTGTCTGCGGTGCCTCCTGTTGGCTGAGTGTCTTTTTGCAAGAGAGTTTTTTTGGTGCATGTGTGTGTGCAGAAAGACAACCCCAAATATGGATCCAAGATTGGATTCTTTTATCAACTCAGCCAAAATGTGTGTGGGGGGGGGCTTCATACTGGAAGGGTGTGGTGGTGGTCCCTTCAGGCTTTACAACCGAATTCAAGTTTGGGAGGGGGTTCGTTTAGTGACCGTTTGAAGTTCTGATGGGGCTGGGGGGAGAAGGCGAAGAACCGTTTCCTCACACTTATGCGACCCACATTTTGGGACACGTGGCAACTGGCTTGTACTTACTCAACGACTGTTCGACTCACTTAACGACGGTCCTGCCACGGTTAGTGGGAGGATCTCTTTACTCATTTCCCATTCCAGGAAATGGAGAAAAGGTTTGGATGGTCTCCAGGTTGCCCAGCCGGTCACGGTTGGGCCCTTTCTCCAAATTTTCTTTCTTCCTTCCATCCTTCTCTCTGTCCTTTCTTCCTCTCCCTCCCTCCTTCCCTCCTTTCCTTTTTTCCTTCCCTTCCTCCCTCCTGCACTTCTTTCCTTCTTTCTCTCCCTCTCTCCCTCCCTTCTTTCCTCCCTTCCCCCCTTCACTCACTCTCTTCTTCCTTCCTATTCTCTTCCTTCCTTCTTTCCTGTTTCCTCTCTCCCGCCCTTCTATTCCTTTGTTTTCTTTCTTTCTTCTTTCTTTCTTCTTTCTTTCTTTCTTTCTTTCTTTCTTTCTTTCTTTCTTTCTTTCTTTCTTTCTTTCTTTTTCTTTTTTTCCTCCCTCCCTCCCTATTTCCTCCCTCCTTCCTTCCTTTTCCTTCCATCCCATTTCCTTCTTTTTCTACCCATTCTCTGTCTCCTTTCTTCATCCCTCCCACCCCCCTTCCTCCCTCCGGCTCCTGCCATCCCCCTTGAGTCCTCCTCCTCTCCACAAACTCTCCTCCCTTCTAGCACAGATGATGTTCCCTAGTTGGTTCATGAAACGTCTGCAAGAAAACAACCCAGCTGAGAGAGCATCTTCCTTCCTTCCTTCCTTCCTTCCTTCCTTCCTTCCTTCCTTCCTTCCTTCCTTCCTTCCTTCCTTCCTTCCCCCCCTCCTCCTCCCCCCCTCCTCCTCCCCCCCTCCTCCTCCCCCTCTCCTTCCCCAGGCTTGCTGCCTGTTTGAGGGTCTAGCCAGTTGGCTCAGCATAAAAAGACCAAATAAATAACCCTTAAGTGATGGCAGGGGAGAGGGGGGGAAGGAGGGGGGGGGCAGCTGGAGCCCTTTCAGGTGTTGGAAGAGAGCAAGAGCCAGAATGGCTATTAATTTTAAAGGTCCCTAAAGAGAACTCTGGCTCAGCCGCTGGGGGGGGGGGGTTGGGGGCATTGCCATGACCCCCATCTGCTTCTCCTCCAGAAGGGGAGGGACCACCCTGAAGGCTGATTAGCTGAGAGGGGGGAGGGCTCCCCTTTCTCCTCTGGGGACCTGGCCTGTTTGCCAAGGCGGTGGGGGGATGGAGAGAAGGATGGGGGGGTCTCCCCTTAGGCCCCCAAGGCTGCATTTCCTCTTGGGAGCTCAAGGTCCCTGAGTGGGCAGCCATGGCCCCAAGTGGGGGGGATTCTGATGGGAATCAGGCATTGGGGGGTGGGGGAAGGTCTTTTGAACCTCTGGAAGACCCATGGGATTCGGCCCGGTTGGAAACAACCAAATGAAAGGAGAATAGTTGTAGCTCAGGGTAGAAAGAAGAAGGGCTCATTGTTTTCTTGCAGACGTTTCGTGACCCAACTAGGGAACATCATCAGTGCTAGGAGGGAAGGGGGTTTGCAGAGAGGAGGAGGAGGAGGAGGAAGAGGAGGAGGAGGAGGAAGGAAGGAAGGAAGGAAGGAAGGAAGGAAGGAAGGAAGGAAGGAAGGAAGGAAGGAAGGAAGGAAGGAAGGAAGGAAGGAAGATGCTGTCTGAATTTCACTGTTTTTTTTGCAGACGTTTCATGACCCAACTAGGGAACATCATCAGTGCTAGAAGCGAGTGTGCTTCGAGGGAGGAGGAGGAGGAGGAAGTAGAGAAAGAGGAAAAGGACTGTGAGGTCCTTAGTGCCCTCTGAACTTCTTTGTTTCCTCGCAGACGTTTCATGACCCAACTAGAGAACATCATCAGTGCTAGAAGGGAAAAGGGGTTGCAGAGAGGAGGAGGAGGAGGAGAAGGAGGGGAAGGAAGGAAGGAAGGAAGGAAGCAAGGAAGGAAGGAAGCAAGGAAGGAAGGAAGGAAGGAAGATGCTCTCTCAGCTGGGTTGTTTTCTTGCAGACGTTTCATGACCCAACTAGAGAACATCATCAGTGCTAGAAGGGAAAAGGGGTTGCAGAGAGGAGGAGGAGGAGAAGGAGGGGAAGGAAGGAAGGAAGGAAGGAAGCAAGGAAGGAAGGAAGGAAGGAAGGAAGGAAGGAAGGAAGGAAGGAAGGAAGGAAGGAAGGAAGGAAGGAAGGAAGGAAGGAAGGAAGGAAGGAAGATGCATTCTGAGTTTGGTGGTTTCCTTGCAGACATTTCACGACCCAACTAGGGAACACCATCAGTCTGGGAAGGGGGGAGAGATCCAGCTGCCAACTGAATTCAGCTGGACTCTGAAGCAAAACAGGAAGAGGAAACCCTATCCCCCCTAAATATTAGAGTCCAAGCACAGGTGGGGTTTGACATCACCCCACATACGGCAAAGGGAGATAGGGTTGAATGGTAACGGAGGGGCCCAGTTCACCCACCCACAGGGGGCACCACCCATGAAGGATGTCTCCCTGGAAGGGCCTGAGGTGAAGACCCCTCCCCTCCCTCCCCGCTGAGGCTTCAACCCTCCTCCAATCACCACCCCAGGCAAGATTGATCTCTGAATGGTCCCCTTTCCTATCCCCCCCCCCTCCCAAATCCCAAAAGCATTTCGGCATCCAAAGACACCCCCCCACCAAGCCAAACATCAAAGCTGAGGATGGGGGCACCTCTCATTTTTGCAAGGAGGGCAGCCTGGAGACGGGCAGCAGCGTAGCATCAGAAATGGGGTAGGGTCTTCCGCTTGGGTGGGTGGGGGAGTTGGACTAGATGACCTATAAGGTCCCTTCCCAACTCTGGTATTCTGTTTTTTCTTTCTTCCTTCCTTTTTTTCTTTCTTTCCTTCCTTCCTTCCTTTTTTCATCCCTTCCCTTTCTCTCAGAAATGGGGTAGGGTCTCCCGCTTGGGTGGGTGGGTGGGAGTTATAGATGACCTATAAGGTCCCTTCCCAACTCTGGTATTCTGTTTTTTCTTTCTTTCTTTCTTTCTTTCTTTCTTTCTTTCTTTCTTTCTTTCTTTCTTTCTTTCTTTCTTTCTTTCTTTCTTTCTTTCTTCCTTCCTTCCTTCTTTCCTTCCTTTTTTTCTTTCTTTCTTTCCTTCCTTCTTTCTCCATCCCTTCCCTTTCTCTCCTTTATTTCAGAAATGGGGTGGAGTCTCCCTTCTGGGCAGCGGGTTGGACTAGATGACCTATAAGGTCCCTTCCAACTCTGGTATTCTGTTCTTTCTTTCTTTCTTTCTTTCTTTCTTTCTTTCTTTCTTTCTTTCTTTCTTTCTTTCTTTCTTTCTTTCTTTCTTTCTTTCTTCCTTCCTTCCTTTCTTCCTTCTTTCCTTCCTTTTTTTCTTTCTTTCTTTCCTTCCTTCTTTCTCCATCCCTTCCCTTTCTCTCCTTTCTTTCAGAAATGGGGTGGAGTCTCCCTTCTGGGCGGGGGGTTGGAGTAGATGACCTATAAAGTCCCTTCCAACTCTGATTCTTAAATAAATAAGTACCTGTTAAATCCCAAAGGTGGCTGGAGATGGGCACCCGCTTGACATCCATTCCGAGCTTCACGCGCCCTCGATTGGGAAGGGCTGGGCGAGAGAAGCTTACAAAGAAGCGTCTGTGAGAAAAAAAAACTTCTTGGCTTGGCTTTTCTGACCCCCCCCAATCTAATTTTAACAGATTGTAACAGGTTAACAGAGTTCGAAGGGACCTTGGAGGCCATCTAGTCCAACCCCCCCTCCTCCCAAGCGGGAGACCCTCCCCCATTCCTGATAAGTGTCAGTCCAGTCTCTTCTTAAAAAGTCTCAAGGGATGGCGCTCCCACAATTTCTGAATAACAGAATAACAACAGAATTGGAAGGGACCCTGGAGGTCATCTAGTCCAACCCCCCTCTTCCCAAGCAGACCCTACACAATTCCCGACAAAGTGCTAGTCCAGCCTCTTCTTGAAAGCCTCCAGGGATGAAACTCCCACAATTTCTGAATAACAGAATAATACTGGAGTCGGAAGGGACCTTAGAGTTCATCTAGTCCAACCCCCTGCCCAAGGAGAAGACCTTACACCCTTTCTGACAAATGGCAGTCCAGTCTCTTCTTTGAAAGCCTCAATTTATTTCTCTTTGGGAAGAAATAGGGAGAGGGGGGCAAAAAAAAGGTTTGGGGGAGCGGGATCCCTTGCTGCCAACAGACGCCCCCTTTCCCCAATCCACCTCAGCCCCCCCAAAAAAAAACCCTGCCCCAAAAAACCCTCCCTGGGTGGGGAGGGGGTGGGTCAGGGAAAACAAGAGGAGGAGGGTCCATATTGGCAAAAAAAGAATCAGAAAATAAAATACAGGCTGAATAGTCAAGACCTTGTTTGAGGATCCAAAGTCTGTAAAGGACCTTGAAATACTCATCTCTAATGACCTAAGTGCTAGAGCCCACTATAACTGCATAGTCAAAAAGGTATTTAGAGTTGTTAACCTAATCCTACGTAGCTTTTTCTCTGGTAATATCACACTAATAACTAGAGCATACAAAACATTTGCTAGACCAATACTCAAATACAGCTCATCAGTCTGGAATTCACATTATGTATCTGATATTAACACAGTTGAGAAAGTCCAGAAATATTTCACAAGAAGAGTTCTCCACTCCTCTACTCGTTGTAGAATACCTTATGCCACCAGACTCGAAATTCTAGACCTAGAAAACCTAGAACTACGCCATCTTCGGTCTGATCTAAGTATAGTATATAAAATCATACATTGCAATGTCCTACCTGTCCATGAATACTTCAGCTTCAACCATAACAACACAAGAGCAAACAATAGATACAAACTCAAGGTTAATCGCACCAAACTTGATTGCAGGAAATACGACTTCAGCCACAGAGTGGTCAATGTCTGGAATACTCTACCTGACTCTGTGGTTTCTCCCCCAAACCCCAAAAACTTTAACCTTAGACTGTCTACTATTGACCTCACCCCTTTCCTAAGAGGTTTGTAGGGGGTGTGCATAAGCGCACCCAAGTACCTAACCATCCCTGTCCTATTGTTTCCTTTTTATTTTTCTTATATGTATCCATTTCACTTATTCATAACTATGTTTTTACTTATACCTGTTATCTTTTAATAGCTTGACAAAATAAATGAATAAAATAAAATAAATTGGGCAGAGTGTGTGGAGAAAGACTTCTGGAACTCCGGTGTTGCTTTCTAACACACACATCCCAATTTTCCCAATTTCAGCCAAGTTATCGGAAAGGAATTATGTAAGGAAAGGCGCTTTGGGTTTAGCCAGCCTTTCAGCAGATAATACACACACATACACAGACAAACACACAAACACACACACACAGAGGATGCTGAACAAACCGAGATCAAACTAGAATGGGGAAGGAGGGGTGGGGGAGGAAATCTGAGCCATATCTGGCCAGAGGGTGGCAAGGGGCAAAAAAAACAACAACACCCCCACCCTGGAAGAACAGAGCTTGGGTTAGAATGCAGGAAAGGCCAAACAGAGGGTACATACACACATACACCACAGGGCTGCCTGCTCCCCTTAGACGTCAAGGCATTCCTCGGTGGCACAAAGCCTACGTGGTCCCTGCCCCGGCCAGGAGTAAATGCCTTCCTCCGGCCTTGCTGGGCCAAAAGTGGGGCAACTTCTTTGGGGCAAGGCTTGGGAAAGCGAGGGAGGGGAAGAGGTGGCCCAGCGCTCGGTGCCAGACGGGCCTTGCTGCGGGTGCAGTCCTTGGCCTGGTGTGTTTCTGTCGTGTGTCGGTGGCACGAGCGAGGGGTGGACGTCGGAGGGAGGAGGTGCCTTCGCTGGGCCTTTGTCACCAAGGACAGATGGAGGGGAGGGGCGCGGTCTATGCGTGCGTGTGGGGGAGAAGCAGGCAGAGACTGCTCTCTGGCACACAGCCACGGCAACAGCCAGTCCACCGTGGAGTTCTGGGCGATGGAGACGGGCTGCCGGGCTGGGATGGCACCAGGCCTTCGCCCCTCCCTGCAGCCTGCGCAAGGGGGAGAAGGAGGCAGGGGGGCAGAATGGGATGCGTTGGGAGCCAGGAATGAATGGGGGAGGGGGGAGGTTTGGGGGCAGAACATCAGGGTGTTAAAAGAGAGCCAGCTCGGCCTGGCGAGGAGCCCTGGGTGATTTTCCACCAGGTGAGTTTCTAGTCCTGCCTTAGCACGAAAGCCTGGCTGGGTGACTTTGGGCCAATCACCAGGAGACAGGGAGTTCTAGTCCTGCCTTAGGCACGAAAGCCAGCTGGGTGACTTTGGCCCAATCACTAGGAGACAGGGAGTTCTAGTCCTGCCTTAGGCACGAAAGCCGGCTGGGTGACTTTGGCCCAATCACCAGGAGACAGGGAGTTCTAGTCCTGCCTTAGGCACGAAAGCCGGCTGGGTGACTTTGGCCCAATCACCAGGAGACAGGGAGTTCTAGTCCTGCCTTAGGCACGAAAGCCGGCTGGGTGATTTTGGACGAATCACCAGGAGACAGGGAGTTCTAGTCCTGCCTTAGGCACGAAAGCCGGCTGGGTGATTTTGGACGAATCACCAGGAGACAGGGAGTTCTAGTCCCGCCTTAGGCACGAAAGCCAGCTGGGTGACTTTGGCCCAATCACTAGGAGACAGGGAGTTCTAGTCCCGCCTTAGGCACGAAAGCCGGCTGGGTGATTTTGGACGAATCACCAGGAGACAGGGAGTTCTAGTCCCGCCTTAGGCACGAAAGCCGGCTGGGTGATTTTGGACGAATCACCAGGAGACAGGGAGTTCTAGTCCCGCCTTAGGCACGAAAGCCGGCTGGGTGATTTTGGACGAATCACCAGGAGACAGGGAGTTCTAGTCCTGCCTTAGGCACGAAAGCCAGCTGGGTGACTTTGGCCCAATCACTAGGAGACAGGGAGTTCTAGTCCCGCCTTAGGCACAAAAGCCGGCTGGGTGATTTTGGGCGAATCACCAGGAGACAGGGAGTTCTAGTCCCGCCTTAGGCACGAAAGCCGGCTGGGTGATTTTGGACGAATCACCAGGAGACAGGGAGTTCTAGTCCCGCCTTAGGCACGAAAGCCAGCTGGGTGACTTTGGCCCAATCACTAGGAGACAGGGAGTTCTAGTCCTGCCTTAGGCACGAAAACCAGCTGGGTGACTTTGGCCCAATCACTAGGAGACAGGGAGTTCTAGTCCTGCCTTAGGCACGAAAGCCAGCTGGGTGACTTTGGCCCAATCACTAGGAGACAGGGAGTTCTAGTCCCGCCTTAGGCACAAAAGCCGGTTGGGTGACTTTGGCCCAATTACCAGCAGATGGGGAGTTCTAGTCCTGCCTTAGGCACGAAAGCAGGCTGGGTGACTTTGGACCAATCACCAAGAGACTGGGAGTTCTAGTCCCATTTTCAGCCATTTTGGTGGTGGGGAACTAGGTTCCTCAACCACAAAGGTTGCTGCTCATCCTTTGTGTGGCTGGCAAGGTTGTAAGTTTGCAAAGTTCCAAGTTACAACAGGCACGCAACAAAAATGGGAGTTGGGAGCAGTCCTCGCACTTACGACCGTGGCCACGGTCGAGTGATTTTTGAGGCCCTTGACAACCCGGTCCATACTTATGACGCTGGCAGCGTCCTGGCGTTACGTGATCCCTGTTTGCGACCTTCCCTGCAAGCAAAGCAGGACTGTCACCTGTCAGAAAAGGTGTAAGGAGGGTCCGGGGCAGGGTCGTGGGACCGGAGTTGGACTAGATGACCTCCCAAGGTGCCTCCCAACTCTGCTAATCTAAATCTGACAAATCCAAAGTTCTGGACTGATATTCAGGATGACTGTGTGATTTCGAGATGTAGGCCTGGGTTTTTGTTTTTTCTTTTGCAACATTTGGGCAAGATTCACTTAGCGACTGCACCGGTTTGGGGAGATGACGGCTTTGGTCATAACTCTAGGACAGCCTGTAAAGGGAGCCCTGCTGGATTGAGCCAAGGACTGTCCTTTTCCAGGTGTCTCTCCTTTTCGGCAGCCATCCAGCTGCCTTCACGGAAGTTGACCCTTAGAAGGTGCCAGATTGGGTGGCATCTGCTCCAGTCCTGGAGCCTTCAAGGCTGCTGAGAACGGATTCCGCCCTCACGAAGGTCATTGCCAGATAGGCCACTTGGAGATGGGAGGACTCCGACTCCCAGAATTCCCTGCAGTCCCTTGAAAATGAATGGCTGGGCTTCAACTCCCAGAATTCCCTGGTGTCCCTTGAAGATAGCTGGACTTCAACTCCCAGAATTCCCTTGACATCTCTTAAAGATGGGAGGACTTCAACTCCCAGAATTCCCTTGACGTCCCTTAAAGATGGGAGGACTTCAACTCCCAGAATTCCCTTGATGTCCCTTAAAGATGGGAGGACTTCAACTCCCAGAATTGGTGGTGCTGACTGGAGAATTCTGGGAATTGAAGTCAACCCACCTTCCAGTGCTCCAGATTGGACAAATGCTTTTCCAAATAGCGACCACCGCCCTTATTAAGTCAATTACAGAGAACTTAAATCTACGGGAATTCAGATAGTCCTCAACTTATAACATAGCTGAGCCCTCCCCATTTCCGTGGCTAAACAGAGTGAAGCCAGCTTTGTCCTATTGGGTGACCTTGTTGGTGCCAGTTGTTAAGTGAATCGTTGCTGTTGTTAAGTTAACGGCACACGGCCGTTAAGCGAATCTGGCTTTTTGCATTGACTTTTGCTCATCTGAAGGTCGCAAAAGGGGATCCCTGGGGAGGGAAAGGAGGGGGCCGCTGCCACTGTCATAAATAGGAGGCCAAGTTGCCAAGTGGGAAGGCCACAACAGTCGTTAAGTGTGACAATTAAAAAAAAGAAAGAAAATGTCCTAAGTCATGATTTTCAGGGCTGTTTTGTAACTTGGACCAGTCACTAAACAAGCCATTGTAAGGCCGGAATTAAAAATGCCTCGATTCCCTATCGCCGAAGTCGGCAACCGATTTGGTTCCCGTTTCATCGCAAAAAAGAAAACGCTGGGAGTCACAAAAACCTATGGGGGAGGGGGGAAGGAGGATCAAAAAGCTCAAGAAATTGCCGGCTGGGTCGGCTGTCGCACATCAGTGTTTGTGACCCCCTATTTCGAGCGATGGAACCCTAGTAGAAGCTCCGGAGCCTCTTGTGGCTCCGGAGCCTCAGGTTGCCGACTGCTGCCCTACCTGGAAGGGATTAAAAAGAACCCGGCAGGGCTTTGGTGGCCCCGTTTGAAGGCGTCTGTTATGCCCTGCCCCCTTTCGCAGTGGGGTCTGATTCATAGGGACATTCCCTCCCCCCACCGTTGCATCCCATAATTACCACTGAGAATTAGCCAACAGGCCTGGAGAGGGTTCTAAATGCTGCAGGCAAACAAGAGGCCAGGGTGTTTTCTGGGGCCCTAAATCCTGTAGGGTTGGACTCGATGACCTCTTGGGTCCTGTGCCAATTCTGATTCTTTAAAAAAAGATGGACAGGTCAATATCGAGACTGTGTTCAGTCTGGCCCCTTGCGGGACTCCCCGCAATCCTGTCCCCCTCCTGCAAATGGTGATAAGGGGGGGGGGAGAGGAAGAGGGGGCACAAAGGCTGTCAGAATGGGGGGGGGCTTGGGGGAGTGGGTTGGTTTCTGCAAGAGGCAGCAATGGAGAAAGCTGGGAGTAGAGGGGAGGAGGAGTGAAGGAGCAGAAGAAGGAAAGGAAGGAGGAGGAAGAGGAAGAAAAGAGGAAGAGGAGGAGGTGGGGGAAGGGAAGGGGAGGGGAGAAGGAGCAGGTGGGGGAAAGAGGAGAGGGGAGGAGCAGAAGGAGAAAGAAAGGAAAAGGAGGGAGAGAGGGGAGGAGGAGGAACAGGAGGATGAAGAGGAAAGGAGGAACAGAAAGAGAAGAAAGGGAGGAGGAGGAGGAAGAGGGGTGGAA
This sequence comes from Bungarus multicinctus, assembly GCA_023653725.1. NCBI lineage: Eukaryota > Metazoa > Chordata > Lepidosauria > Squamata > Elapidae > Bungarus > Bungarus multicinctus. The sequence goes on along the minus strand of CM042840.1, from coordinate 147,303,061 downwards.
GAGAAGAAAGGGAGAGAAGAAGGTAGGAAGGAAGAGGAGGAGGTGAGGAAGAGAAGAAGGAGGGTGAGAAGGAGGAAGGAGAGGAGGAGCAGAAGAAGGAAAGGAAGGAGGAGGAAAAGAGGAAGAGGAGGGAGAGAGGATGGGGAGGAGGGAACGGAGGAAGAGGAGGGAGGGTGGGGAGGAGGGGGAGGAGGGGAGAAGAAGGACGAGGAGGGGAGGAACAGGCAGAGGAGGGGGAGGGGGAGGAAGAGAAGGAAGAGAGGAGGAGGAGGAAGAATCTGAGTCTGAAGTGGGGCCTCCATAGCCCAGCGCAGTCTATTTGCGAACAGCCGACTCGGACGGTGTGCGGACAGCGAGGGAAAGGGGCGCAATGCCCCTCCCCGCTCCTGGCACCGGAGACAAAACTCTCCGTTCCCTCCCCTTCCCCTTCCTCCACCCCTCCCCGGAGTTGTGAAAGGTGCCGGGGGAGGGGAGGGAAAGGGGGGGAGAGCTCGGACCCCTCCCCGCTCTCCCTCCCCACCTCTCCGCGTGCCACGCGCGGCGCAATTACGTGCTTGGAGAAGCCCCGGTGCCTCGTTTTCCCCCGAAGAGGGGCGGGTTTAAGGAATACCCTTTGGGGAAGTCCTAGTTTCTGGCCCCCCTCGCCCGATCTACCGGCTCGGGGTCCCGCTCAGGCCACCCCCCCACCCCCTTTTCACCCCCAACGAGGGCACCTTGAACCAGTGCTGCGCGCTTCACCGAATTTTCACCGTCTCCATCCAACCTGCTTTCTCTCCTTGCTGTTACTCCCCCCCCTCCCCCCAGCGTCCCTCCCCATTAATTGTTCTCCTCCACACGTATCAACCCTCGGGGACTCTTCTACCCTTGCTCCCTCCGGAGGGGGGAGGAAACCCCCCCTCCCGTCCCACAAATCAGCCCCACCTAATCCCGGGCAGCCAAAAATAAAAAGCGAAGCGTCTTTCAATTGAATTACGCACAACTTCCCCAAAATACTAGAAACTTGGGGAGATTTCGGAAAGGGGAGGTAGGCTGAGAGGGAAGGGAAAAGAGGAGGGGGGAGTTCAGCCCGGACAAGCGACCCCCTCCACCAAACCCCGCCTTGCTCCCCCGGGGGAAAACCCCTCCCTCCCGTCCCACAAACCGACCCCACCTAATCCGGGGTTAGCCAAAAAATAAAAAGTGAAACGCCTTTCAATTGAATTACGCAGAGATGCTCCACTTGGGGAGATTTGGGGAGGGGGGAAGGCTGAGAGGGAGGGAGGTTGAGCCCGGACAGGGGCTCCGTGGCGACCCCCCCCCCCGCCAAACTCCACCTTGCTCCCCCCGGGGGAACCCCCCGTCCCGTCCCACAAACCGGCCCCACCTAATCCGGGTAAGGCAAAAAAAAGAGAGAAGCGCTTTTCCGTTTGATTACGCACACCTTCCTAGAAATGCTAGAAACTTGGGGGAGATTTGGGGAGGGGGGAGGCTGAACGGGGGGAGAGGGCAGGGGCTCCGCGGCGAACCCCTGTGCCAAACCCCGCCGTGGGAACCTCCGAGGGGGCTTCCCTGGAGAGCCGGCGGCTCCCGCCCTCCCGCCTGAGCGGCAATTGGAAATTGCGAGTTGTGATCTGGAGAAGGAGAGAAACGAGGCGTTTTTATTGCCGGGAATAAATTTATTTATGAGGCCAAGCGAGGCTCCCTTGCCGCCTGTCGGAAAAGAGTCTCGTTTAATTTGCCGTTTGACGGGAGGTGAAACCCGAAGACGCCTGGGACGGGGGCCAAGCGCTTTTTGGCGAGCGCGGCCGCCCCTCCTTCCCAGCGTGACTCAGGCGGGACTGTGGGGAGGGGGGGCACCCCTCCCTGGTTCCCCCCTCCCCCCGAACCCTGCCCTCCAAGTCAGCTGCCAGGATAAAACGCGGCTTCGCCCTTCCTACAGATTTACTCAAAAAGGCTGGGGTCCCTCGGTTGCTGTGGCTTAACTCCCCCTCCTCCGCAACGCCGTTGTTCTGGCTTAACGCGCCCCTTCCCCTACGATTATTTCCCCTCCCTCCCTCCCCACCGCAAACACGCGACCCTCCTGCTAAATCCGAGCCGTAGAAATAATTTGGGGGGAAGGAAGCCAAACCATTCCGAGTATATTGGCGCCGTTGGATGCGGGAGGGGAAGGGGGAAAAAAATAGAGAATATATTTGTTGCAAAAGGAAGGATGCTCTCCCCCCCCCTCGCTCGGCCATGCCCTTCCCCTTCTCTTCCCCAATCCCCACCGCAGCCTGCAACTCCCCACTGAGTTCCCTGCCCTTCATTTTCCATTGCAGCTGCGCTCTTGGCGTGCACCTTAAAACCTTCTCCAAGGTTTTAAATAAATTATATAGCAGGGCAGTTTCTCTCCCCTTCCCACAACGCTCCTGTCCTTCTCTCCCCCCCTCACCCATGGGCAGGGGGGGAGGTCCTCAAACCTGCACCACCTCCCCAGCCCCTTTCTTTTAGATTCCTTTTTCGGGACTGCACTTCTGCGCTCCCCGGCGCGCAATGTCCCCAACGGTCTTTGCAAGCTCCCTGATGCCTCCCCTTTTGCTTAAGAGTGGGGCGGGGGAGGCTTGAGACCCCTGAGCCACAAATCCTGCTCGGCTTTGCTTCCCCCCACGCCCCGCGGGGCGGTATCTCTGAGAGTTAGCGGGCCCAAGAAACAAACCCAACCCCTGAGCGAGCGAGCGCTCCCACGTTTTTTTATTTATTATTTTATTTATTTGTCAATTGCTTACAAGATAATAGGTATAAGTAAAAACATAGTTATGAATACATGGATACATATAAGAAAAATAGAAAAAATATAAAAGAAACAATAGGACAGGGATGGTAGGCATGTTGGTGCGTTTATGCATGCCCCCTAACAGACCTCTTAGGAAAAGGGTGAGGAAGTCCATAGTAGACAGTCTAAGGTGAAAGTTTTGGGGGTTTGGGGAAGAAACCACAGAGTCGGGTAGAGTATTCCAGACATTGACCACTCTGTTGCTGAAGTCGTATTTCCTGCCATCAAGTTTCGTGCGATTAACCTTGAATTTGTATCTATGGTTTACTCTTGTGTTATTATGGTCCATCAAGGCGGGATGGGGGTGGGGGTTGGGGTGCGGGGCGGAGGTGGGAGGATGGGTTTCCTTCAAGTCCAGATTCCAACTGCCCCACCCACCCACCCACCCCGTTACCAGTAAACCCCCCTGTCTGTTTCCCTCGGCCATCTGAGTAACTTTGTAGCGCGCCACCGCGCGCGCACGAGCTCTCCCTGCCACTGCAGCTGCCGCGTGGAAGGCAGGGAGTGTGCCAGGCGGAAGGGAGGAGAGGGAGGGGCACAGGCAAGCCGGCCGGCTGGGGCGTGGGCTGTGTGTGTGTGGGGGGGGGGCGGAAGATGCTCTTTTGAACCCCTGGGTTGCACCACCTCGCTCGGGCCTCTGCGAAACGCCAAATCGCACTAACTTTTGACCTCTCCTCGTTTTGCTGGGCTGGAGATCGAAGGGGTGCCTTCAAAAGTACTCGGGTTTTGAGGTCCGGTGACGTGGGGGGGAGGGAGAGGGGGAGGGGGAGGAAGGGTTCTTCCCCCTCTCCCCCAATCCGCCCCTTCCCCCATTTTTTTTAATTTGGGGGAGAAAAAAGGAGGCACAAGAAAAGTCGAAATGATCCCGAGAAAAGCGCGTGCAGATATGGGAGGGGAGGGGATAGAAATGCCCCTCCCTCCCTCCCTCCCCCCCCCCCCAGCCTTGTGCACGATGGGCCTGCCTGTGCCTGAGGATTTACTGCAGTGCAAACCCCCTCACTTCCTGCCTCCCCCAGCGCTATCCAGGTTTCAATGAGCCAAAGGAAAGGAAAGGAAAAATCGATGAAAAACCGTGTCAGGGAATACACAGGAGAAAATTGGGTGTGTGTTTGTGTGTTTGTGTGTGTGCTTCTTTTCCACCTGACCTTCCAGATGCGGGAGGAGGGGAGGGGTTTGCAACACCCAGCCAGAAGGGAATGCCCCGGCTTTAATGAGGGGGAGAGGGGGAGGAGGAGAACGGCAGTCCCAGCGAGACTTGGACGCTGCAGATCTGGGAAGGCTGCAGCCCCCGCCCCGCCCCGCCCCTCCCCTCCCCTCCCATCCTCGGGGTCACGCCCCTGCCCCGAGAATAGAAACGAGGCCGCCTTCCAAGCGGGAGCCCCCCTCCCGCTACGCACTCCCTCTGCGGCATTGCACGCTTGGTACACACACAAACACACACACACTATTTTAAGGGAGGGGTTTTGCAAACGCCCCGGTTATGTCACTGTCCTTGCGGATGGATGGCGCAGGCCGGGAGGGGGTTTACTGGCATCCTGAAACGGGGTGTAATTAGGATAAGAACAGGGGGGCACGGGTGGGGGGGTGGGGACCCATCACGGCGGGTGGGGGAGTGGAAATGGGTGGGTGGGCTTAAATCAATGGAGCCTGGAGGTTGGTGTCCCCTCCATGGAAGAGCCAGCTGGGGTGAAAAGGGGTGTAAAATTGGGAATAGCACTCTGGACAGCCTTTGAGAGGTGGGGGGGATTTCGGTCCAGTGGCGCCAGGCTAGAAATCAGGAGGACTGGGAGTTCTAGTCCCGCCTTAAGACCTGAAAGCCAGCTGGGTGACCTTGGGTCAATAATCAGGAGACAATAATCAGGGGAGTTGTAGTTCTGCCTTAGGCATGAAAGCTGACTGGGTGATTTGGGGTCGATTACCAGGAGGCCGAGAGTTCTAGTCCTGTCATACCCATGAAAGTTGGCTGGGTGATCTGGGGCCGATCACCAGGAAACAGGGAATTTTAATTCTGCTTTAGGCATGAAAGCTGGCTGGATGATTTGGGGCCAAGCACTAGGAGACTGGGAGTTCTAGTTCCGCCTTAGGTATGAATTTTGGCTGGTGATTTGGATCGATTACCAGGAGACTGTGAATTCTAGTTCTGCCTTAGGAATGAAAGCTGCCTTTTCCTCCTCTTCCTCCCCCTTCCCCTTCCTTCCTCTTCCTCTTCCTCCTCCCCTTCCTACCCCATCTCTTCCTCCTCCTCCTCTTCCTCTTTCCCCTCCTTCTCCTCCCCTCCTCGTTCCTCTCCTCGTCCCCTTCCTCTTCCTCCCCTCCTCTTCCTCCTCCTCCCCCTCCTCTTCTTCCTCCTCCCCTCCTCCCCTTCCTTCCCCTCCTCCCCCTCTTCCTCCTTCCCCTTCCCTTCCTCTTCTTCCTCCTCCTCTTCCTCCTCATCCCCTTCCTCTTCCTCCCCTCCTCTTCCTCTTCCTCCTCCTCCCCTCTTCTTCCTCCTCCTCCTCTTCTTCCTCCTCCCCTTCCCCCCCCTCCTCCTCCCCTCCCCTTATTATATATACACACCACCCCACATTAGCTGATTGAAAGAAAGCTCTGGTTCAAAGAGACTTATTTTTTTTCCCCTTTTCGCTTCAGGTAATTTGCCTAAGAGCCTTCGGTCGGATGCCAGGGCCAGAAGGCGAATGAAAAAATAAAATATAATAACATCAAATAAAAAAAACAACGTTTCGGTCACCGTCCTAGCTTTGCTTCCAAGACCTGTCAAAAAAGGAGAACAGGAGAAGGACGTTGCAGGAGAGGGGAAAAGAGAAGAAAGAAGAACTGGCCAAGAAAAAAACAAAAAACTAAAAGCAGCTTTCAGATAGAGATGTCCTTTAAAAGGGGTTTTTCCATGGCGGCTACGAGAAAAATCCAAACCTTTTTTTTCCTCCTCTCCTACTCCCTAGAGCAGAGAAAGGGGTTGCAAGAGATTCAGCAGGCAGAGAGAGTTGAAGTCTTAGCAAAGCTGGCTGGGGGAATTCTGGGTGTCAGAGTCCACCAGTTCCTTCCTTCCTTCCTCTCTTTTTTCGTTCCTTCCTTCTTTCCTTTTTAATCTTCCTTCCTTCTCATTCTCATTTTTCTCCCTCCCCTCCCTCTTTTTTCCTTCCTTCTTTTCTCTCTTTTTCCTTCCTTCCTCCCTTTTTCCTTCCGTCCTCCCTCTTTCCTTCCTTCTTCTCATTTTTCTTCTTCCCTCCTCCTTTCCTCCCTCCCCTCCCTCCATCCTTTTCTCCTTTTTTCCTTCCCTCCCTCCTTCCTTCTTCCCTTTTTCCTCCCCTCCCTCTTTTTTCCTTCCTTCTTTTCTTTTTCCTCCCTTCCTCTTCTTTTTATCCTTTTTAATCCTCCTTCCTTCCCCTCCTCACTTTTCTTCCTCCCCTCCTTTTTCCTCCTCCCTCCCCTTTTTCATTCCTCCTTCTTTTTTAATTTCCTCCTTTCCTTTTTCCTCCCTCCCTCCTCCTCCTTCTTCCTCCCTCCTCCTTCCTTCCTCCTCCTTTCCTTCCTTCCTTCCCTTCCTCCTTCCTTTCCTTCCTTCTCTCCTTCCTTCCTTCCTTCCTTCCTTCCTTCCTTCCCTCCCTCTCTCTTTTTTCCTCGCTCCCTCTCTTCTTTTTATCCTTTTTAATCTTCCTTCCTTCCCCTCCTCCCTTTTCTTCCTCCCTCCTCCCTTCCTTGCTTCCCTCCCTTCCCTTCGCCCATCAGGGAGGCCTGGTGCCCCACTGCCCAGCTCTGGCACTGCTGTCTAAGATGTCTCCCTGTGCCAACCACACTCACGTTTTATTTGGGGGGTGGGAGGTCAAGTTTGAAGAGGCTCAGCTGCCCAGCTGCCCTCTTCCTGCATCCCTGTCCGAACGGCTCTTCCCGGATGTGTTGGCACCACAACCCCCATCATGCCCAGCCCGCCTGTCCTCCGGACTAGCCAGGACTTGGGGGAAGGTTACGGCGGGTCCTGAAAAGCCTCGGAGGGCGCCGCGTTGGGGAAGGGGGGAGAAGCGTCTCGCAAGAGGTCCGGGCTTTCGTTCACCGACCCCCCTCCCTTTCTCTTCTTCTCTCGCCCCCCCTCCCAATTCCACACACCCCCTCTCCCTCCCACCCGGGCAGATCCGCAGCTGAAGGGCATCATCACCAAACTCTTCTGCCGGCACGGCTACTACCTGCAAGCGCACCCGGACGGCAGCATCGAGGGAACGCGGGAAGACGGCAGCGGGTTCAGTAAGCGCGGCTTCCCCCCTCCCCCCCCAGGGGCTCTCCGTCCCCCCTCTCTCTCGGGGTCCGTGCTCCCCCCCCACTTCTTTCCTCCGAGCCCCTTTGGGGGGTTGGACTAGATGACCTCTAAGGTCCCTTTTAGCCAGCGGAAGGAGTAGGGAACCCCCAGCCTTACTCGGAAGCGCCCTCCCCCTTTCTCATTTGCAGGGTTTTGGATCTCTTTCTGCCTCTCCCCCTCTCTCTACCTCCCCGGCGGGAGGAAAGAAAGAGGACGCGTGCTGTGATGGATGATCTCTGCCAGTCCCATCTGGCAGGCTGGTGTCTGTCTGGTCACGGGGGCCCGTTCAGCCCAGCCCGGTTCCGTCCCGCTTTTCGCAGCTGCCAGGCGACCCACAAGCGGTTCTCTCCCCCGGGGGAATAAGGGCCATACCGCACACCTGGGAGATGCCTTCCCGCTCCCGCTTCTCGGGATGGATCTCCTCACCTGCCCCTCCCTCCCCATCTCCGGGAGGTCAAAAAAGTCAAGATAGCAGCCCCTCCTCCCCTCCCCGGATATTGCAAACCCGGGGTGCCTGTCAAAACGATTCCTCCCTCTGGGTTCCTGGCTGCATCTTGACTTTTTTTGACCGCTGCTGGCATACATGAGACCAGAAGAAGGGCAGACAAAATGATACAGCTAGGCAGTCCTCCACTTAATGACCGTTCATTTAGCAACCATTCTAAGTTAAACCGCACTGGCACCATCCCTGCAGTCATGGGATTGAAATTCAGATGCTCGGGCAGCGACTCGGATCGACGATGGTCGCAGCCTCCCCAGGATATGTGTGTGTGTGTGTGTGTAAGTTTGTGCGTGAAAATCGCACGACCTCCTTTTTTTACGAGCGTCCGACAAGGCCCCCAGGTCCACGGGGAAGTCCTGGTTCACTTATGAATGACCAGCAAACTCTCCCTGAATGACTTGCGGCAGATCGCTTAGCCACGGTAGACGAAAGACTGAGTCAAAACGTCTACCTTGCTTAGCCACAATTGGTGGCGGTCATAAGTCGAGGACCACCCCTATTGGAATTCTTACCTTTGAAATGTTGTGTCCTTGCTCCCCCCCCCACCTCCCTGAGTCACTTGATCAGATGGGGGGGCGGTTGCCTGAATTAAATTAAATTCACTTGCACCTGGTTATGGGTACGAATTTCACCCGCTGGCCTGGCCTGCCAGTGGCCAACCACGGATACCGTAGCCAATGGGCTGGCCTCCTCTAGACCCCCTCTCCCCACAGGGAGCCAACCCTCTCTTTCCCTGCTTGCTCCTGGGGTACTTTCTTGTGGGCATCATTTCCGAAGACCCCTCTCTCCTTCTCTACCTGCCCCACAGCCTTCTTCAACTTGATTCCCGTGGGGCTCCGAGTAGTAGCCATACAGAGTACCACGTCCGGACAATATGTTGCCATGAACGCCGAGGGCTACCTCTACAGTTCCGTGAGTACGTGGACCCTGCGTGGTCCTCAAACTTTCCTGGCTTTTTTTGTTTTTATAAAGAATTTTTATTTTTTTGAACAAATATACACAAACAAAACATAAAACATAAAACCATCTTCCAGTTACATACAATGTGTCGGTTGGTTACAAGTCTTTTGTGCTTCATCTCCATAATCCTCATAGAATTTGTATAAATTCTCATATTATCCATCGTGTGTGTGTGTGTGTGTGTATAATCATTGTTAATCATTTATTTGACTATAACTATTATTCCATCATTTTATGCGAGATATTCAACATTTTAGATTAATTTATATTATAACATTCATTGCCACATCATCAATCCATCTAATAATAATACATCCTTATATTCTCCATAATTTTATTATCCTTATCTTGCAAAATTCTCTAAAATATTTCATTTCCATATTTTTTTTATCTAACCATTGATGAAATAAACCCCACATCGTGTAATATTGTTTGTCTTCTTGTTCTCGAATTTCAAAGGTCAATTTAGGTTGACCTAAAAGTGCTTTCATTCTTTTCTTCATCCCTTCTTTCTGCGTTGGTTATTTTCTCATTTTCCTGATTTTTATCAAATACAATTCTAGCCGCTGTTAATACGTTTTACAATCAAGTGTTTCCATTTTTTACTGTATATTTCCAGTAAAATACCCAAACCAAACTTTTCCTGGTTTTGTGAACCCAGGGCAGGGAGAGGGGCTCGCAGCTTCCACAGCCCGGTTCCAAATGGATCGTGGCCTGGTTCAGGGCAGCGGTCTGGGGGTGATAGTGGTTATTGACCCCTGACCCATGGTGGTATGTTACTGGTTTGGAGCGGTTGTAAAAAAAGAAATAAGGAAAGAAAGCCTCCGATCAGCTAAGAGGAGAAAAGACCTTCCTTTCTTCATCCTCTCAGCTGATCGGCTTGTTAAGGGTGCGTGCCGTAAGGTAGGATCCCTCCACTGTCCTTGACCTAAGGGTTTTCAGCATTTGCAGCAGGGAAGCGAGGCAGATGATGCAAAAAATTATGGTTTTTGCATTTTGAGGTGGGGGTGGGGATGTGATTAATAAGCCCCTCTTTGTAAGGAAGCTCCCACGCTGGGGTGAGGGGTGGGTGGGAGATTTCCCTGTCCAGGGTGCCAAACCCACCCAATTCTCTCATGTAAAAACGGTCATGAACGGGAGCATGAACCCTAACCCTTTTGCTCCCACCTACCTTCAAACCTGTCCCTGCCACCCTCTCTCCCTCCCTTGGCCAAGTTTTTGGTGATATCTGAATTCCCCCCTCCCCCACTTTATTCTCCAATAAAGTATAGGGTGACTTGGGGGGAGCAGGACACAGGGGAGGGATTCTACCAGTTCGCACTTATTCACTAGAACTGGTTGTTAACCTTCTAAGCAGTTCGGAGAACGGTTGTTAGAAGGAATTACTGGCCTAATCCTGTCAGGAAGGCAGGAAGGAAACATTCTGGTGTTGCTTACAGAAACTGCCTCTCCGTTAATCCTTATTACATTCTTGGCAGGACTAGACTTCCTGTCTCAGAAACCTCCCTGGAGTTTTTTTTTCCTCCTTTACTGCTACTTTGGTTGTGTGGAGGGACCATTCAAAGTTACAATGGCTCTGAAAAAAAGTGACTTATTACTATTTTTCACACTTACGACTGTTGCAGCATCCCCACAGTCACGAGAGGCCAGGTGAGGAGATGCATGCCTCAATGTGAGTGATGTTGAGTTGGCCACACTCACCCAGTCACATGACCACCAAGCCACACCCACCAACTAAACCACACCCACAGAACCGGTTGTTAAAAAAATTGAATCCCACCCCTGCTGTGACACCCTCAGTAGGGACTCCAGATCTAAAATCCACCCAGTGGAATTAATTCCACTTTATGTAACGTTCAAAGTCAAAGAAACTTCCAACATTTCTTTCCTCACTTTTGAAGCCCAGAAAACTTGGGAGGTGGACCCCAGCAGCATCGTGCTGCTTTGCTCCATCGTTGTGGGATGAAAATAACTGTATTTTCACTGTTCTGTCTTTATATTGCTGGCTGAATATAAAGACAGTTAGAAAAACTCTACAAAGGCTTCCATACAAAGTTTCTTTAGTGGATCACAAGGCATCCTCAAGGTATAACTCACAGTTATGTCGAGATTCATCCAATGTCCAATTCTTTGTGAGGGTGGGTGTCACGTGATCCCCTTTGGCTATTTTTCTGGCAAGGGGGAAGCCAGATTTGCTTAATGATGGTGTGACTCGCTGAAGAACAGCAGCGGTTCACTTAACAACCGTGGCGAGAGCGGTTGTAAAATCGAGCCAAGCTCCCTTAGCTGTTGTCTCGCTTAGCAACAGAAATTATGAGCTCAGTTGAGATCATAAGCTGAGGATTCTCTGTATATAGAATCATAGGGCATTCCAGAGATCCTCTAGTTGAACACAGTGCTCAAGGCAGGCAGAAAAATGGAAATGCCTGGCTCAATTATGGCCATAAACTGAGGACTCCCTTTGTTTCTTGTCCTTCTTTTAACCCTCTGTGAATTTTCAGGACCTTTTAATGAGAATTAAAAGAGCTTGGGAGAAATTTGGCAGGGGGGGGGAGTTCCTGCATTCTCCCCACCCCCCCTACTCCAAAAGCAGCAGAGAAGAAGGGGGGGGGCAGGGAAAAAAAGGGGATGTTTTGTGCTGGGACATTTAGCTCTGATTAATATTATGGCTCTTTGGCTTCCTTCCATCCCTCCTTTCTGGGAAGGCCAAAAAAATAAAAATAAAATAAAAAAATAAATCCAGCTGGATTATCGGGGGGGGGGGGGGGGGGAGGGGGGTGAATTCTTGGGAGGAACGGCTGGGTTAGGCAGAGACGAGCATCGCCACCTGCTGGCCGGTCCCTATGATGACGGGTTCCCCTCCCTCCCTCCCTCCCTCCCTTTGGCCTAAATCCGGGCGCGCGCGAGAGAGAGAGGAGGCCGCTACGGAAAAGGCTTGTTTTTAAGAGGAACGAAATGGAGGAATTTACAGAGGGATTAGCAGAGCAGGAACACGGCTTTGCCTTTAATCCTCTTGTTAAATAAATAAATAAATAAATAATTCCGCCTTCCAATCTCTTCCACCATGATGAAAATGAGAGACTTTTAAGATGGCGCTGCCCCAGTGGGTGGGATTCCAGCCGGTTGTTAAGTTTTCAAGCAGTTTGGTGAATTGGTTGTTGGAAGAAAATCATGAAGGGGCGGACAACCGGTTGTTCAATGATTTGGAATCCCACCACGGGCGTGCCCGTCTTAAAAATTCCTGGCCTTTAAAAAAAAAAAGTAATTTTTACAGATGTATTTTGGGGTCGGCCTTGAACCGAAACTGGGGGAGAGAGTGGCTTGTTAGTGAGACAGGCTGCATATACATTTAATAGCGACCCTAAGGGAGCCCCCACACTTGACGTTGCTGAGCAAGAGATTTGTTCCGTTGGATTTTGGTCCCGCTGTACGACCTTTCTCTCCACCGTTGTTTAAAGGGAATCGCAGCGGCTGTTAAGCCAGTCCCAGGGTTGTTCAGGGACTCCGGATTTCCCCGTGGATTTTGCTAGTCGGCAGGTCGCAAGAGGGGATCGCGCGACCCTCCAGGATGCTGTGACCATCATAAACACGAGTCGGTGGCCCGAGGGTTCTGGGGAAATGCTGCCATGGACGTAAGGGTGAAACATGTCACCTTTTTTTTCCTGTGCCCTTGTAACTTTGAACAGTCGCCGAATGATCGTTTGTAAGTCGAGGACGATCTGTAAATCAATAAATTCAGACTTTTTTTGAAGAAAAAAAATTGGCAAGCCAGTCAGAGGGGTTTCTGCACCCCAAAAGAAGGTCTTTGAACCCCATATTCTGCCTTTGGTCATTCTTTTCTGGCCCTCATTCATGCACAAACAACCAGGCCTACAAAGGTAGAGTTCAAAGGGTCAAAACTTTATTGTTTTCAACCTGTAATACAGGAATCTTCCCAGATTTATCTTATTTTACCTTATCTTATTTTATTATATATTATCTTAACATCATCTTCTGCTTTCTTATTATTTATTATATTATAAATATTATATATAATAAACTATATATATATATAAACTATATACTTTGTGTTACTTTGTGTTATTATTTAAAATTATCAGCTTAAAAACCTTACACACATGTAAAGAAAAGACAACGAAACAAATAGCTTTCTGTCGGTATGGTCTCTGGTGATGAGCCGAAAGACAGAAAAGAAAGCAGTATGCTTTCTCACTTAATTGGGGCTTAACAGGGTGTTGTAATACAAAGTATATATAGATATATATATAGATATATATATATATATATATATATATATATATATATATATATATATATATATATATATATATATATATATATTATATATATATATATATATATATATCATCCTGTTCTGTTTTCTTATTATCTCATTATTTTATTATATATATTATCTTATCATCATCCTCTGCTTTTATTATTTATTATATTATCTTATTATATATATCATTATCCTCTTCTGTTTTCTTACTATCTCATTATCTTAGATTTTATTATCTTATATATATTATCTTGTCATCTTCCTGTTTTCTTATTATCTTACATTATCTTATTTTATTATATATATTATCTTATCATCATCCTCTGCTTTCTTATTATTTATTATATTATTTTAGTATATATATTATCATCATCCTCTTCTGTTTTCTTATTCTCATTCTCATTATCTTATTAGCCTTTGTTATCTTATTATCTTATATTATAGAATAGAATATTTTATTGGCCAAGTGTGATTGGACACACAAGGAATTTGTCTTGGTGTAAATACTCTCAGTGTACATAAAGAAGGAACATTCGTTAAGAATCAAGAATCATAATGTACAACACTTAATGATAGTCATAGGGTACAATCAACATCAAATCATACTAGGAAACAGAGGATACAAGCAACAAAGTTACAGTCACAACTGGGAGGGGATGGGTGATAAGGAGGATGAGAAGATTAACAGTAATAGTAATGTACACTTTGTAAATAATTGAACAGTATTGAGGGAATTATTTGTTTAGCAGAGTGATGGCTTTCGGGAAAAAACTGTTCTTGTGTCTAGTTGTTCTGGTGTGCAATACTCTATAGCGTCGTTTTGAGGGAAGGAGTTGAAACATTTTATGTCCAGGATGTGAGGGGTCTGTAAATATTTTCACAGCCCTCTTTTTGACTCGTGCAGGATACAGGTCCTCCATGGAAGGCAGATTGGTAGTAATTGTTTTTTCTGCAGTCCTAATTACTCTCTGGAGTCTGTGTCTGTCCTGTTGGGTTGCAGAACCAAACCAGACCATTAGATGACAGACTCAATAATTTCTCTGTAGAGGAATTTTATTATCTTATTATCATTATATTATTAGCCTCTTTTTTGTATTATCTTATTATCATATATATTATCATCTCTGTTTTCTTATTATTTTACATTATCATATATATATGTATGTATGTATGTATGTATATATATAAATATATATATATATGTTTTCTTATTACCTTATTACCTTACATTATCTTATTTTATTATATATATTATCATCCTCTGCTTTCTTATTATTTATTATATTACATTATCTTATTTTATTATATATATTATTCATCACCCTCTTCTGATATCTTATTATCTTATTTTTTTTAATTATATTATATATATTATCTTATTCTCCTCTGTTTTCTTATCACAGGGATAGGGAACGCTGGTCCCTGTTATGGCGTGGGGACTTCAACTCCCAGAATTCCTGAGACTGGGGGATTCTGGGAGTTGGAAGTCCACCAGTTGTCAAAGGACCCTCGTTTCTCACCTCTGACTTCACACGTCCAAATGGATTATCCCTTGGTTGGATCCCTTCTCCTGATTGGTGGGCAATGGGGCAGGTGTAGGGTGGTATGCTACCAGTTTGATATGGTAAAACCCCTTCCAATCAACTGAGAAGAGGAAGACTCCCAGATCGGCTTAGAGCAGGGGTCACCAACCTTTTGGACCTCAGGGACCACCAAAGTCGTCATTTTAAATCCCGCGGAGCAGAGACCCTGGGAAAATCCCCCAAAAAATCTGCAGGAAAATTCCCTCACCCCGTTTTCCTACTGATCGATCGCTCTTTATTTGGGATCTCCAGCTCCATTCTCAGGGAGAGAGACTTTTGGCTTTGTGCAAAGAAAGCAGCAGAAGCCGCAGAAGTCTTTCTCTTCCCCATACTCTGCCAGAAATGAGTCTTTGTGAGACTTGTTGCACCGTCGCAGCCTCTTGGGGCAGGATGCCGTGCAGGGTCCCAAAGACTCCTTTCTGGCGGAATTTGGTGGAGAGAAAGAAAGACTTTGGTTGCTTTCCTTGCGTGCAGCCAAAAACAGAAGAAGAAAGAAGAGGAAAGAAGCAGCCCGGTGGCCAGGCCAGGTGCGTGGGGTGCATGGGGCAAGTTCCCCCCTCTGCCCTTCCCCTCATTACCTCGTGTTGCTTGCAATGCAAGCGATGCAAGCCTTGTGTTCCCGTGGGCCGTGTGACTGGCGCGGCCTTGTGTTCCCGCACAGCCTGGGTTAGTTAGTTAGCATCCTTTATTGTCCTTGCACCTCGTACAATGAAATCAAACACCATCTTCAGTGCACGTCAGGACCATGAAAATAAACACAAATGCACATCCTTCATGCTCCACATTAATTGCTTTGGAGGAGGGAGTGCTTTGGGGGGGGGTGTGTGACATTTCTTGGTGGACCACCAAAATTTTTCTCGCGGGCTACCGGTTGGCGACCATTGGCTTAGAGGATAAAAGACCGAAAAGTGCACAGGAGGGAGGGAAGAAGGGTTGCCACGCCTAGCTTTTTGTGCGCGCATAGGCCATCACCGACCGAACCGGTAGCGGCTAAGGTAGGATCCCACTACTGGAATCCTATGAAGGGGAGGGGATCGAGGGGGTTATCGTTATCTTCCTGCAGGGCATCACCTTTCCTCCCCGCCCCGCAGGCTCACTTCACCGCCGAGTGCCGTTTCAAGGAGTGCGTCTTCGAGAACTACTACGTCACCTACTCCTCCACCCTGTACCGGCAGAGGGAATCCGGGCGCTCCTGGTATCTGGGCATCAACCGAGACGGGCAGGTGATGAAGGGCAACCGAGTCAAGAAGACCAAGGCCTCCGCCCACTTCCTGCCCAAACTGCTGGAAGGTAGACAGGGGAGGAGGGGCCTCCTTGGGCAACTGGGACCACCCTGCTGAGACCTCGAGCAAGTGGGGGGAGGGGAGTGGGTGGCGGAGACGGGGGGGGGGAGACGGGCTCGGGAGATTGAGTTGAAGAAATGAAAGAAAGTCAGCCTGTCTTGAATAGCTGTTAGTTGTTGCCTGGAGCTTCAATTTAATCTCCTTCCTTCCTTCCCTTTCTTTCCTTCCTTCCTTCCTTCTTCCCTTCTGCCCTCCTTCCCTGCTTCTTCCTTTCTTCCTTATCCCCTCCCTCCCTGCCTCTTTCCTTCCTTCCTTTCTTTCTCCTTCTTTCCCTTCTTTCTCCCTTCCTTCCTTCCTTCTCTTTTTCTTTCCTCCTTCCTTCCTTCCTTATTTCCTCCCTGCCTCTTTCCTTCCTTTCCTTCTTTCTCCTTCTTTCCTTTCTCTCCCATCCTCCTTCCTTCCTTCTCTTTTTTCCTTCTTCCTTCCTTTCTCCCTCTTTTTCTCTTTCCCTTATTTCTCCCTCTTTTTTCTCCCTCGTTTCCTTCTTTTTTCCTCCTTCTTTTTTCCTTCTTCCTTTCTTTCTCCCACCTTCCTTTCTCTCTCTCTTCCTTCCTGCTTGTTTCCTTCCTTCCTCATCCTCTCCCTCCCTGCCTTTCCTTCCTTCCTTTTCCTTTCTTTCTCCTTCTTTCCCTTATCTCTCCCTTCCTCCTTCCTTCCTTTTTCTTTCCTCCTTCCTTTCTTATTTCCTACCTGCCTCTTCCTTTCCTTTCTTTCTTCTTCTTTCCTTTCTCTCTCCCACCCTCCTTCCTTCTTTTTCTTTCCTTCTTCCTTCCTTTCTCCCTTTTTTCTCTCTCTCTCCCCCTTCCTGCTTGTTTCCTTCCTTCCTCATCCCCTCCCTGCCTTTCCTTCCTTCCTTCCCTTTCCTTTCTTTCTCCTTCTTTCCTTTCTCTCTCCCATCCTCCTTCATTCCTTCTTTTTCTTTCCTTCCTTCCTTTCTTATTTCCTCCCTGCCTCTTTCCTTCCTTCCTTCTTCCTTCCTTCCTTTCTCTCTCCCTTCCTGCTTGTTTCCTTCCTTCTGTCTTCATCCTCGCCCTCCCTGCCTTTTCTTCCTTCCTTCTCCTTTCCTTCCTTTCTCTTTCTCCTTCTTTCCCTTCTCTCTCCCTTCCTCCTTCCTTCCTTTCTTATTCCTCCTTGCCTTTTTCCTTTCCTTTTTCTTTCTCCTTCTTTCCTTTCTCTATCCCATCCTCCTTCTTTCCTTCTCTTTTTCTTTCCTTCTTCCTTCCTTTCTTATTTTCTCTCTGCTTCTCTCCTCCCTCCTTCCTTCCTTCCTTCCTTCCTTCCTTCCTTCCTTCCTTCCTTCCTTCCTTCCTTCTTGTCTCTCCCCAGTGGCCTTGTATCGCGAGCCTTCCCTGCACAACATCTTCGAGCAGGCCCTGGCCAAGAAAGCCGAGGAGGGCGATGGCGGCCCCCGGAAGGAAGGCCCAGCCACGTAGTCCTGAGGATCGGGTGGAGGGGGCGGTTGAGGCTGCCTCTTCTCCTCCACCCCCACTTCTCCCCTTTGCCAGCCCCTCTCCGCCGAAACACGCCTCCTCTACGAGTCTGTCTTCCACTCCGTTCTCAGGGTGGCTTCCCCCCACCTGATCAGCCCCTCCAGAGAGATCCACTGACCGGGAGAAGGGGGGAGAAAGAGAGAGAGAGAGAGAGAAAGATGGCGCCCGCCTGCAGGTGCAGAAGGCCGAACTCCCAGCGCCTCCTGTCCCAAGCTATGAGGACAGGATCCCAAGATGGCTGCCAGGAGGCTGACACCCCTCTCCCCCAACTCTGACAGACCCGCGGCTGGGATGACCAGCGCCGGGCAGGGGGGGCACCCAGAGACAATCCTCGTCTTCCATGCAAAAAACGAGAGCAGGGTTTTTTGTTTTTTTTAATGGTGCTTCCCTCCCTCGGGCCGCCAAATGCAGCTTCCGGAACTATCTCGAGAAGCTTAGAAAAGGAAATATATCTATATCTATTCTCTCCTTCTTCTTCTTCTTCTTCTTCTTCTTCTTCTTCTTCTTCTTCTTCTTCTTCTTCTTCTTCTTCTTCTTCTCTTCTTCTTCTTCTTCTTCTTCTTCTTCTTCTTCTTCCTTCTTCTTCTTCTTCTTCGTCTCCTTCTTCTTTTCTCTTCTTCGTCTCTCCTTCTCCTTGCTCCTTCTCCTTCTTCTTTTCTTCTTCCTCCTCCTCCTCCTCCTCCTCCTCCTCTCCTTCTCCTCCTCCTCCTCCTCCTCCTCTTCCGTGCTTCTTCTTCTTCCTTCTTCTTCCTCTCCTCCTTCCTCCTCCTCCTCCTCCCTCTCCTCTTCTCTCCTCCTGCCGCTATCTTGTCCTGTCCTCCTCCTCCTTTTTCTGCTCCTTCTTCTCTCTTCTTTCCTCTTCTCCTCCCTCCTCTTCTTCCGTCTTTCTTTCCCTTTTCCTTCTTCTCCTCCTCCTGGCTCCTCCTCCTCCTCCTCCTCCTCCTCTTCTCCTTCGTCTCCTTCTCCTCCTCCTCTCTAATCCCCTTCCTCTTTCTCCTCCTCTTTCTACTTCCTCCTCCCCTCTTTCTCCCCCTCCTCTCCTCTTCTTCCTCTTTCTTCTCCTTCTCTTCTCTTTCTCCTCTTCTCTTTTCTTCCTCTTTCTTCCGCTTTCTCCTCTTCTCTCTCCTTCTCCTTTTCTCCTCCTCCTCCTCTTCTGACTTGCTTTCTTTTCTTCTCCTCCTCCTCCTCCTCCTCCGTCTCCCTCCTTCCTCACATCCTCCTCCTCCCTCAACCTTACCTTCTCCTCCTTCCCTTCTCCTTCCTCCTCCTTCTTCTCTTCTTCTTCTTCTTCTCCTCCTCCCTCCTCCTCCTCCTCTTCTTCTCTTCTTCTTCTCCTTCCTGCTCCTTCTTGTTTTCACCTTTTTAAATGCCAGGGCAAAAGCAATACTTCCTGCCTACTGATAACGGAGCCATCTTCAGTTTCTTGACTGATTTTTTTCTTTCTCTTTGTTTTTTTTTTTAAACTTGACCTTGTCCTCTTCTCTCCAGCGATTGCCAAAATGATCTACTACAGTTTCCATGCAAAATCACGGCTGACCTCGTTTTTGGGGAGGAGGGGGGAAAGAACGGGGATAGACACCGGATTTGACAGCCGCAAGGGAGGGAGGGGAGAGAGGAGAGAAGGAGTGGAGGGGTTTTTTGGGTGGGTTGTGGGGTTTTTCTTTCCCTTTTTCTTCCACCTCCTTCTCTTCCATCCACTCGGTAATGGGGATTCCCTGTTCTTTTGCCAGGCCGGGGTAACGTCCATCACCAGGACGTGAGGTCACCTTGCAGTTTAAAACAAAAGGGGTGTATTTGGAAAAGGGGATTTTTTGCCTTCCGCCCAACAAACCTTTGCTCAGTTTCCAATGTGGGGTGGTGTGGTGCGGCCGAGCCCGCCAATCAAAAGGACCAAATCGGACTCCCGTCAATCCAAGGTGAACTTTTTGTGGGGAGGTGGGAAAATCAAAATGCGAGGATGGTTTTTTGGGTGGGGCCGGTGTTGTGACCCCTTTCTTACAGCCTAAGAGGCCAAAATATGGATGAGGCTCCACTCGTCCCCCACACCCCCGCACCTGCTGGAGGGGGCCAGGACCCCCTCCCCAAATTGGTATGTTCCACCAGGGTGAGGGTGAAAATGAGGTCGGTGCTTTTTTCCTCCTCCCATTCTTTGAAGCACAACCCCCGATACATTATTTTGGCCCATGATTGGCAAGCACTCTCTGGTCCCTGTGCCGGGCTCTCACGTGCAGTGGGGAAGGGGAATTTGGGGGGAGGTCCCCCCCCTCCTTAAAGGAAAGGTCTCCCACCCACCTCCCTGCTCCCCCTCTTCTTCCATCTCTCAGGCCTGAATTCTTATTTTTCCTTTTTTGCACGCATTAGTTTTCGATGGGAGATGGCAGGGAGTGTGCGGATCACTGTTTGTGGATGTGCCCCCCCCTGGGGGGTAGGTGGAGCGCTGATGTGGTGGGGCCCGTGCACGCTGCCTCAGTATGGCTTGCAGACCTCTTTCTCTGGTCCGGTGGTGAGTAGAAAAGAGCGTTTCAGCGCCTGTTTGTGCCCGTCCGGTGTTCAAAAGACAAGTGCCTTAGTGCTTAAGGAGGTGCTACGCGAAAGTGCTTTCTCTCTCTTTCTCCTTTCTTTCCGACGACTATCAAGCGAGAGGATAGAGGGCATGGAAATGCGTAGGCTGGCCCCTCCCCTCCGGGCTTTTTTTTTCCTTTTCTTTGTCTTCGTCCTCTCACACTCACTAGCTCAG
>CM042840.1:147195526-147282585 GCA_023653725.1 Bungarus multicinctus | reverse complement strand
CTGGGTCCTGGGTGCAAGAGACCCATTGCTGGCGACATAAATCTTCCAATGCTTTTCACTATTCTGTTTGAAGCAGGGTTAGCCAACCATGGCCACTTTAAGACTGTTACTTCAACTCCCAAATTCCCCAATTCAGCTCCATCATTTTTTTTCCCCCTCTACTCCCCAGAATGGAGAGAGTTGCAGAGAAGGGATACAATAGATAAGCATGCAGAGAGAGTTGAAGTCTTAGCGAAGCTGGCTGAGAATTCGGGAGTTGAGTCCACAGTTATTAAATCAGGGGTCTCCAACCTTGGCACCTTTAAGACTGTGACATCAACTCCAGAATTCCCCATTCAACCATGCCTTATTTCTTTTCTCCTACTCCCTAGAGTGGAGAGATTGCAGAGGAAGGGATGACAAGAGAGTAAGCAGGCAGAAAGTTTTGAAGTCTTAGCAAAGCTGGCTGGGGAATTCTGGGAGTTGGAGTCCACCATTTAAATCAGGGATCTCCAACTTGCCATTTAAGCCTGACGGACTTCATCTCCCAGAATTCCCCATTCAACTAGCCTGTTTTTATTTATTTATTTATTTATGTAGTCAATTGCTTACAAGATAATAGGTATAAGTAAAAACATAGTTTTTAACATACATGGTTACATATACGAAAATAACATACATGGTTACATATAAGAAAAATAGAAAAAATATAAAAGAAACAATAGGACAGGGATGGTTAGGTACTTTGGTGCACTTATGCACGCCCCCTACAAACCTCTTAGGAAAGGGGTGAGGTCATAGTAGACAGTCTAAGGTTAAAGTTTTGGGGTTTGGAGAAGAAACCAGAGTCAGAGAGAGTATTCCAGACATTGACCACTCTGTGGGCTGAGTCGTATTTCCTGCCATCAAGTTTGATGCGATTAACCTTGAGTTTGTATCTATTGTGTGCTCTTGTGTTGTTATGGTTGAAGCTGAAGTATTCATTGACAGGTAGGACATTTCAATGTATGATTTTATATACTATACTTAGATCGAAGGCGGCGTAGTTCTATATTTTCTAGGTCTAGAATTTCGAGTCTGGTGGCATAAGGTATTCTACAACGAGTAGAGGAGTGGAGAACTCTTCTTGTGAAATATTTCTGGACTTTCTCAACTGTGTTAATATCAGATACGTAATGTGGGTTCCAGACTGATGAGCTGTATTCGAGTATTGCTCTAGCAAATGTTTTGAATGCTGTAGTTAGTAGTGTGGTATTACCAGAGAAAAAGCTACGTAGGATTAGGTTAACAACTCTTAATGCCTTTTTGGCTATGTAGTTACAGCGGACTCTAGCACTTAGATCATTAGAGATGAGTACTCCAAGGTCCTTGACAGAGTTTGGATCATCAACAAGGTCTTGACTATTCAGCCTGTATTTTATTTTCTGATTTTTTTTGCAAATATGTAGGACAGAGCATTTATGTGTTGAGATTTGAAGTTGCCATTTTTTTGACCATTCTGATACATAGTCAAGGTCTTTTTGAAGGGTAGCAGTATTGTCTGTAGTGTTGAATAGCTTTACGTCATCAGCGAAAAGAACGCAGTTGCTCTTGATATGATCACAGAGGTCATTTATGTAGAGTATGAAAAGAGTTGGTCCTAGAACACTGCCTTGGGGGACACCACTGTTGACAGGTACAGAATTTGATAGGATGCTCCCAATTTTGACCATTTGTTGTCTGTTTGACAGGAATGCTTCTATCCAGTTGTGCAGTGTCCAGAGATACTATAAGATTTTAGTTTTAGGAGTAGTTTGTCATGTACCACTGAATCAAAGGCTTTACAGAAGTCTATGTAGACTGCGTCTATTGCTTTGCCCTGATCTAGTTGTGTAGTCCATATGTTTTTGCAATGTAAGAGTTGCAGATTACATGATAGTTTTTTCCTAAAACCAAATTGTTTATTAGAGAATAGGTTGTTTGTCTCTAAGTGGAGGATAATGGATTGGTTAATAATTGATTCCATGACTTTACAGGTGACGCAGCATAAAGAGATTGGTCTGTAATTTTCAACTAGGCTGGAGTCTCCCTTTTTGAAGGATAACCGTGGCTTATGACTATAGTTTTGGCAAGGAGCTGGTCCTGAAAGATTTTTCAAAGATTATGCTTAGAGATTCGGCTATGGCAGTGATAGTTTTTTTAAGAAGTAAGCACATATTCCATCCGGTCCAATAGATAGAGATGTTTTTAGATTGCATAGTGCTTTTTCAACATTGTCTTCTGTAAAATCAATATGTATTAGATCATTGTAGTTGTCTGTGGTTCGATTAGGAAATACTGGGCATGATCCACTGCTGTTTACAAATACTGAGCCAAAGAATGTGTTAAAGAGGTTGGCTTTAATGGTGTCATTGCAGTCTTTACCATTAGGTCCTTTCAGGGGTGGGATGGACCCTGAGTCTTTTAGTTTATAGTTTAAAAAATTGTAGAAAACTTGGGTGGAACTGGTGGGTAGAAGGTTTTCCTCTTGTTTAATGTGATAATTGGTGCATTCAGTCTTTATCTGGTGGCATAAATTTTTGTATCAGCTTTTGAAGTTGACAACATGACCAGATTTGTTTTTCCACCAAAGTGATTTCTTTTTGGATTGAAGCTTCCTTATTGTTATGGGTAATTTGTTTTTTCTGGTTTTGGGTGTTGTTAATGGTACATATAGTTTGATGACTCTTTGGACTTCAAATAAAAATATATTGTAATAGTCTTCTACAGTATTGCATCCAGTGAATAGAAATTGCCAATCAAGGGATGAGAGATCGTTGTTTATAAGATCATAGTTGCCTTTTTTGAAGTTATAATTGTGGATTCCCTCGTTGTGATGATTTTTGTGTGGATGTATGTTGAGACAAATATCAATCATATTGTGGTCACTGTTGGAAAAGGGTTCTTTAATTTGTATTCCGTAAATTGAATTCAAACTATTGCAGAAGATGAGATCAAGGCAGTTGTTAAATCTAGTGTTGTTGGTTACTAGTTGTTCTAGTCCCAGATTTGTTACTGCATTGTAGAAGGTTGCATGTGTGGGTTCAGTTGTACATTCGTTAAGGGTTCAGTTAATATGAGGTAGATTGAAATCACCAAGAAAGATAAAAGCGTGTGGGCAGGATGCTGCCCATGTTAGTAGTGTATTTAGCTTGTTTGCATGTTCGATGTCATAATCGGGTGCTCTGTAACATAGTAAGAACCGAAATGAGATATTTAAGGACAGTTCACAGACAATGGTCTCAGGAATAGCAAGCTCCTGGGTAACTTGGATGCTTTTTAGATGTAGGGATTTTTTATAGAAGATAGCAACACCACCTCTTCTACGGATTTCACGATCTGATCGGTAAACTTCATAGTCTATTACTGTGGTAAAAGAGTCAGGGAGAGATACGTTGAGCCATGTTTCACAGACAAATATAATGTTGAATTTAGCTGTATTTAGTAAGAGGAGAAATTCAGGTATTTTAATTTACAAGACTTCTTGCATTGAGTAGCTTGAATTTAAGTCCAATGGTGGTTGGAATAGAGGTAGTTTGGGGCATGCGTGCCTAGATTTGAGTGATGTTGGATTGGATGGGGTGGGGTTTTCTCCTACTCCCTAGAGCAGAGAGATTTCAAAGGAAGCGATGACAAAGAGAGTAAGCAGGCAGAGAGAGTTGAAGTCTTAGTGAAGCTGGCTGGGGGAATTCTGGGAGTTGGAGTCCACAAGTCATAAATCAGGGGTCTCCAACCTTGGCACCTTTAAGACTGGTAGACTTCAGCTCCCAGAATTCCCCATTCAAACATGCCTTATTTCTTTTCTCCTACTCCCTAGAGTGGAGAGATTGCAGAGGAAGGGATGACAAGAGAGTAAGCAGGCAGAGAGTTTTGAAGTCTTAGCAAAGCTGGCTGGGGAATTCTGGGAGTTGGAGTCCACCACTTAAATCAGGGGTCTCCAACCTTGGCAACTTTAAGCCTGACGGACTTCATCTCCCAGAATTCCCCATTCAACTAGCCTGGTTTTTTTATTTATTTATTTATTTATTTATTTAGTCAATTGCTTACAAGATAATAGGTATAAGTAAAAACATAGTTATGAATACATGCTTACATATAAGAAAAATAAAATATAAAAGAAACAATAGGACAGGGATGGTAGGCACGTTGGTGCGCTTATGCACGCCCCCTACAAACCTCTTAGGAAAGGGGTGAGGTCAATAGTAGACAGTCTAAGGTTAAAGTTTTTGGGGTTTGGGGAAGAAACCAGAGTCAGAGAGAGTATTCCAGACATTGACCACTCTGTGGCTGAAGTCGTATTTCCTGCCATCAAGTTTGATGCGATTAACCTTGAGTTTGTATCTATTGTGTGCTCTTGTGTTGTTATGGTTGAAGCTGAAGTATTCATGGACAGGTAGGACATTGCAATGTATGATTTTATATACTAAGATCGGACCGAAGGCGGCGTAGTTCTAGATTTTCTAGGTCTAGAATTTCGAGTCTGGTGGCATAAGGTATTCTACAACGAGTAGAGGAGTGGAGAACTCTTCTTGTGAAATATTTCTGGACTTTCTCAACTGTGTTAATATCAGATACGTAATGTGGGTTCCAGACTGATGAGCTGTATTTGAGTATTGGTCTAGCCAATTTTAGATTTGCTTCTTGCATTGAGTAGCTTGAATTTAAGGCCAGTGGTGGTTGGAATAGAGGTAGTTAGGGGCATGCGTGCCTAGTTTTGAGTGATGTTGGATTGGATGGGGTGGGGTTTTCACCTACTCCCTAGAGCAGAGAGATTTCAGAGGAAGGGATGACAAAGAGAGTAAGCAGGCAGAGAGAGTTGAAGTCTTAGCGAAGCTGGATTGGGGAATTCTGGGATTTGGGGTCCACAGGTTTTAAATCGGGGTCCCCAACCTTGGCCCCTTTAAGACCTGTGGACTTCAACTCCCAGAATTCCTCTTTCAATTAGCCTGTTTTAACCCTCTCCTCCTCCCTAGAGCGGAGAGATTGCAGAGGAAGGAATGACAAGAAAGTAAGCAGGCAACGAGAGTTGAAGTCTTAGCCAAGCTGGCTGGGGGAATTCTGGGAATTGGAGTCCACCACTTAAATCAGGGGTCTCAAACCTTGGCAACTTTAAAACTGGTGGACTTCAACTCCCAGAATTCACCATTGAACTAGCCTGATTTTTTTTCTTTCCTAGAATGGAGAGATTGCAGAGGAAGGGATAACAAAGAGAGTAAGCAGGCGGAAAGAGTTGAAGTTTAGCAAAGCTGGCTGGGGGAATTCTGGGAGTTGAAAACCCATTCACACATGCACCTGGCAAAGGGAGCTGGGCCTGGCTGTGGTGGAGTTCAGATTCCCAGCTCCATCTCGCACACCCAGGTGAAGGTGCTGGAACAGATGTTGTCATTCCAAAGGGCGTCCTCTCTCATGTGGGCACAGTCCTCACCTCCCCCACGGCCATGACCGTACCAGTGGTCTGGCTGGCCTGGGCCCCAGTCCCTAAAATGGAGGGGGGAGAGAAAGAGGGGGGGGGAAGGAAGAAAAAGAAAGAAAAGGAAAAAGGGAGGGAGGGAAGGAGGAAATGTGAGGGAGAAGGAAGGAAGGAAAATAAAAAGAAGGAAGGAAGGAAGGAAGGAAAGAAGGAAGGAGAGGAAAGACAGGGAGGGAGGGAGGGTGGGAGAAAAGGAAGGAAGGAAAGAGAAAGAAAGAAAGAAAGAAAGAAAGAAAGAAAGAAAGAAAGAAAGAAAGAAAGAAAGGAAGAAAGGAAGGAAGGAAGGAAGGAAGGAAGGAAGGAAGGAAGGAAGGAAGGAAGGAAAGAAAGAAAGAAAGAAAGAAAGAAAGAAAGAAAGAAAGAAAGAAAGAAAGAAAGAAAGAAAGAAAATGGAGGGAGGGTAGAAGGAAGGAAGGAAGGAAGGAAGGAAGGAAGAAAGAAAGAAAGAAAGAAAGAAAGAAAGAAAGAAAGAAAGAAAGAAAGAAAGAAAGAAAGAAAGAAAGAAAGAAAGAAAGAAAGAAAGAAAAGAAATGGAGGGAGGGTAGAAGGAAGGAAGGAAGGAAGGAAGGAAGGAAGGAAGGAAGGAAGGAAGGGAAAGAAAACAGAATCTCATTGAATAGCTCCTGGCACCGCAAAGCAACCATCCACCTCCAACCTAATCCCATCCCCTCACCCCATCCCTACCTGTTGGACTACAACTCCCATCACCCCCAGCCCATCACCCTGTTCTGCTCCTCCTTTACCTGCTCCGATCTCTCTCCTCCATTTGACTTTTCCTCGGTCTACTATCTTTAGGCCAGGCCGCCGTTGCTTCCTCGGAGGCCCCTTCCCGGCCAAGCCAGGTGGGTGCATTAAAGGAGAAGCCCACCTTTAAACCCCCATTAAACCCCCTTTAAAGAGGGATTAAAAAAATATGTCCGACCGGACACTTTCTGGGGGTATTTTACATTGCCCCCCCCCCTCCCCATGAAAATAGATGCTATTGTTTGATCCATGGCATAAAATGCAATAGGTAGAGGCAAGTATTTCTCTCTCTCTCTGGGCAGGATGAGAATTATATCTGCCAAACAAAACTCCACCCTGGCAACAGGAAAGGCATCCGGCCAGTAAAACGCACAAAACTCCATTCAGTTGCCCAAGGCTCCACCCTGCAAGGGTCCTCATGGTTTAAAAAAAGGGGGGGAGGGGGCTACTTTAATTCCCTGGGGGGGAGGGAGAGAGAGAGAGAGAGTGCCAATGATCGACCGGACTCACTTTGGGTCGACGGTATAGGATGATCCGTCCACCCATTTCCAATCTCCGCTGGTGTCGGTCAACCCGATCCAGGTGTTGCTCCCCAGTCTGTGGGTCTTCACGAAGGCCTGGTGTGAGGAAACACAAGCCGCTTACCACCACAGCCGAGCCCTGAATCTCCCCGTCATTAAATGAGACAGTTCTCTCTTTGACGACCTTTCACACCATGGTCCTTAAGTGAACCGACTGCTGTTGTTTGATCAGATGGTTGCAAAAGAGGAAGCAGGGACTTGTACTTCCAGAGATGGGATGCTCCCGGTTCGGCCCGGTTCTATAGAACCAGTAGCTCTGAAGAGCAGCAGATACCTGCTGTTGCTATTTTTCCTGTTTTCCTTTCCGCCCCTCTCCCCCCCTGACCATCAGCTGTTCTTTTGTGCTGGGAGATTTAGATTAGCTAAAAAGAAGGAAATGGTTGGATTTCTTGCTTTCTGGATAACCTAAAAGCAGCTTCTATTTTCAGTACAGGCTCAGGCAGCAGATTGCAGATAGATAGATTTCTGAACAAAACTGTGATTCTGCGAGCAACTCAATCTGCCTGCTTTGCCTGATTTTGGGTAAAAGTTGCTCTCCTTTTTTAAATAAAAAATTCAATATTTACATACATGGTGTGTTGTGAGTTAATTTTGTGAGTTTGCTTGCAAGCAAATTTTATGTGACAGACTCACATAGCAGATGGCAGAAAGATAGATCTCTGAGCGAATTTGTGATTCTGCGAGCAACTCAATCTGCCTGCCTACTTTGCTTGATTTTGTGTAAAAGTTGCCCTTTTTAAAATAAAAAATTCAATATTTACAAACATTTGTATGTTGGGAGTTAATTGTGTGAGTTTGCTGGCTAGCAAATTGTATGAGTTGACTTGCAAGCAAATTTTATGTGACAGGCTCAGGTAGCCGATGGCAGAAAGATCGATCTCTGAGCGAATCTGTGACTCTGCGAGCAACTCAATCTGCCTGCTTGCTCTGCCTGATTTTGGGTAAAAGTTGCTCTTTTTTATATATAAAAAATTCAATATTGACATAAATATTTATAATATTTACAGACAAGCCACACCCAGCCAGTCACATGACCCCCCAAGCCACACCCACCAATTAGGCCACACCCACAGAACCGGTTGTTAAAAAATTTGGATCCCACTCCTGGCGGCCAGCCCACTTACCTTCTCGTTGGGGGAGTTGAAGATGACCAGGTGAGCTTTCTTCTCTTCGCAGTCTTTTTTAGCCTCTTGCCAGGTGTCTCTGGACTGGGTGGTCCAGTAGCAACTGGTGTGGAAGGTCAGCCACCCTCGGGGGCAGCACCCAGTCATGCTCCCTGTTATGTGGGGAGAGGGGAGAGATCAGGGCATATCAGAGGCCAAAGAAAAGGAGGTTGAGACTTTTTGGGGAGGAAAACGCAGAGAAGAACAACGAAGAGGATCCAATCCTGGAGACTAAAAGAGGCGAAAAAGGGTTGAAAGATTTGGGTTTAGAATAAATAGAATAGAATAGAGAATAGAATAGAATAGAGAATAGAATAGAATAGAGAATAGAATAGAATAGAGAATAGAATAGAATAGAGAATAGAATAGAAAATAGAATAGAATAGAGAATAGAGAATAGAATAGAATAGAATAGAATGGAATGGAATGGAAAGAATAGAACAGAATAGAGAATAGAATAGAACAGATTAGAATGAATGGAATGGAATGGAATGGAATAGAATAGAAGAAAAGAGAAGAGAAGAGAACAGAGAATAGAATAGAGAATACAATAGAATAGAATGAATGGAATGGAATGGAATAGAACAGAATAGAACAGAACAGAATTAATAGGATAGAATAGAATTAATAGATAATAGAATAGAATAGGATTAAGAATAGGAAAGAATAGAACAGAATGCAGAATATGAGAATAGAGTAGAATAGAATTAAGAATAAAGTAGATTTAAGAATAGAAAAGAAAAGAAAAGAAAAAACTTTCAAGAAGAGACTGGACTGCCATTTGTCAGGAATGGTATAGGGGCTCCTGCTTGGATGAAGTGGGGCGGTTGGACTAGATGACCTACAAGGTTCCTTCCAACTGTTAATCTGTAATCTTGTGAGAATAGAGTGCAGAATATGAATAGAATTAAGAATAGAATAGAAATAATAATAATAGAAGAGAAGAGAGAATAGAATAGAATAGAAATAATAATAGAAGGGAAGAGAAGAGAAGAGAAGAGAAGAGAAGAGAAGAGAAGAGAAGAGAAGAGAAGAGAAGAGAAGAGAAGAGAAGAGAAGAGAAGAGAAGAGAATTCTTTTATTGGCCAAGTGTGGCTGGGCACACAAGGAATTTGTCTTTGGTGCAAATGTTCTCAGTATACATAGAATAGAATAGGAATATATAAATAGAAGATAGATAGGATAGAACCAGAGATGGGACTCTACCAGTTCGCACCTATTTGCTAGAACCGGTTGTTAACCTTTTAAGCAGTTCAGAGAACTGGTTGTTAGAAGAAATTCCTGACCTAATCCTGTAAGGAAGGCAGGAAGAAAACATTCTGGTGTTACTTGCAGAAACTGCCTCTCCATTAACTCTTATTGCATTTTTGGCAGGACTAGACTTCCTGTCTCAGGAGCTTCTCTGGAGTTTTTTTTTCCTCCTTTGCTGGTACTTTGCTTGTGTGGAGGGACCATTCAAAGTTACAATGGCACGGAAAAAAGCGACTTATGACTCTTTTTCACACTTATGACTGTTGCAGCATCCCCACAGTCATGAGAGGGCAGATGAGGAGATACGTACCTCGATGCGAGTGATGTTGAGTTGGCCACACCCAGCCAGTCACATGACCACCAAACCACATCCATCCAGTCACATGACCACCAAGCCACGCCCACCAACCAAGCCATGCCCACAGAACCGGTTGTTAAAAATTTGAATCCCACCCCTGGATAGAAGATAGATAGAAGAAGATAGATAGATAGATAGATAGATAGATAGATAGATAGATAGATAGATAGATAGATAGATAGATAGATAGATAGATAGATAGATAGATAGATAGATAGATAGATAGATAGATAGATAGATAGAAGATAGATAGATAGATAGATAGATAGATAGATAGATAGATAGATAGATAGAAAGAAAGAAAGAAAGATAGATAGATAGATAGATAGATAGATAGATAGATAGATAGATAGATAGATAGATAGATAGATAGAAGATAAATAGATATAGAAGATAAAGAGAATAGAAAATACAAGAGAGGAGAGGGGAGGAAAAAATAGGAGAGGAGATGAGAAGAATGGATGAGAAAAGAGAAGAAATGAAGGGAAGGGAAAAGAGGATCTAAGAAGAAAAGGAGGGGAGGGGAGGGGAGTGGGAAGAGAAGAGGAGAGGAGAGGAGAGAACAATCATAAAAAGACAATCTGGCCAGTCTGGTTTTTACCATTGCTCTTCAGTTCGACAACTTCACAGTGCAAAGCCCTGGAATTCTGTTCTATACTGTTCAGCTGAATCTGGGTCAGTTGGAGCACTGGAAGAAGAAGAAGAAGAGCTGGAAATAGAAAGAAACTTTACCCAAACACACACACACACACACACACACACACACACACACACGGGGCAGGATCCCAGGAGGAAAAACTGAAGCCCATCCCAGCCTTGCTCTGACGCTCTCCCCTCCCACCGTCTCAGACCACAAAAAAAACCACCCACTTTTTAAATGGTGGCCGGCCTTGTGTGCATTCCAGTGTTGTCCAAAGTCAACAACTGGAAGGTGTGGGTGGACTTCAACTCTCAGAATTCCCCCCCCCCCCACAGCTTCCTGTGGCCAAGTTTGAAAAACACCGTATTAAACAGGGCGGTCGAATAAACCACTAAGGCATCTGATTCAGAGGTGGCTGCTTTCATAAGCATCAGGAGCTCCCTTCATCGTGTGTGTGTGTGTGTGTGTGCATGCTGGCTGGGAAGGTTCTGGGGGAATTCTGGGAGTTGTCCCCCACAGCTCCAGCTTCCAGTGGCCAAGTTTGAAAAACACCGTATTAAACAGGGCGGTCGAATAAACCACTAAGGCATCTGATTCAGAGATGGCTGCTTTCATAAGCATCAGCAGCTCCCTTCATCGAGGGAGCATGATGACTAGGGAGATTCTGGGGGAATTCTGGGAGTTGAAGTTGTCTCCCCCACCCCAGCTTCCAGTGGCCAAGTTTGAAAAACACTGTGTTAATTGATGGCTTCCAAAACACCCACACTAAGGTGTTTGATTCGGAAGCGGGTGCTTTAATGAGAATCTGCAACCACAACAGCTCCCTTTATTGGTGCTTGGAAAGACTGGGCTGATGGAGGGGATTAAATTGGGGAGGGGGAAAGGGTGTATGTGTGTGGGGAGACAAGTTGGCTGGGGCGGCCGCAGATGCCAGGTGAGCTGGCTCATGAAAGCAGCTGCCTTTTAATTTTTTAAAAATAGCTAGAATCCTCTCCCAAAAACCTCCTGACTTTGAAAGCAGTGATGGCATCCCCTTTGTCTTGCCAATTGCCAGAGATTGTGACACTGGAGGAAGACAACAATGAGACCCTTCCTTATTCCTCTGTAGGGACCCCAAGTGTTCCCCCCTCCACACACACATACACACACACATACACACACACATCTACACCCCAGCTGGAAGAAAGGTTGAAAAATCCTGACCGTTCAACAGCTTATCGATCTCCTTTTCCACAATTTTCTTCAGGTCCTCCAGTTTCCCCTCGGTGCTGTTCCCTTAAAGGGGACAAGAAGGTTGGAACAGGGGGGGGGGGCAGCCCATTCCCACAGGTCCCCAAGCCGAGAAGGAGGACCCCCCCTTCCTTGGCAGGAATCGCAGCCCTTCTTACGACCCTCCCCAAGAGACAGCTGGCTCCCGAATTCTCCATCAAAGACCCCCCACGCCAGTGGATTCCATATCCCACCTGGGAAAGTGTAGCTCCAGGAATGGGATGCTACCAGTTTGGTCTGGTTCTATAGAACCGGTAGTTCTGAAGAACACCTGCTAAGTTGCTATTTTTACTTCTTTTTTTCCCAACCATCAGCTGTTCTGCTATGCCGGGAGATTTAGATTAGCTAAAAAGCAGGAAATAGTTGGATTTCTTGCTTTCGAGCTAATCAAAAATCAGAGCTGAGCCGGAAGCTTCGATTATTCAGTGCAGACTCAGGTAGCTGAAGGCAGATAGATAGATCTCTGAGCAAAACTGTGATCTGCGAGCAACTCAATCTGCCTGCCTATTTTGCCTGCTTTTGGGTAAAGGTTGCTCATATCTCTATCTCTATCTCTATCTATCTATTTATCTATCTATCTATCTATCTATCTATCTATCTATCTATCTATCTATCTATCTATCTATCTCTATCTCTATCTATCTATATATGTGTGTGTGTGTGTGATTATGTGTGTTTTCTTGTAAACAAAAAATGGCTGCCAAGCCTGACACACAAAATTAAAAAGAACCCAATACACAAGCCTGAGGATGGCAGATGAGATTCTGCAGAAACGTCGCTATTAAAAAAAAAAGCACAAATATTATGTGGGAAAATATATATAATTCAGTATTTACATACATAGTATATTGTGAGTTAATTTTATGAGTTTGCTTGCAAGCAAATTTTATGTGACAGACTCAGGTAGCCGATGGCAGAAAGATAGATCTCTGAGCGAATCTGTGATTCTGCGAGCAACTCAATCTGCCTGCCTGCTCTGCCTGATTTTGGGTAAAAGTTTTTTTTTTTCAATAAAAAATTCAATATTTACATAAGTGTTTACAATATTACAATATTTACATACAAGCCATACCCAGCTGGTCAAATGACCACCAAGCCACACCCACCAAGTAGGCCACGCCCACAGAACCGGTTGTTAAGAAATTTGAATCCCACCCCTGTGTAGCCCCAGAGATGGGGCTGGGGAGGGAAGGGAGAAGGAAGGGGTGGGGGTGCTTGCATGCTGTTTCTCTCCCCCCCCCTCCTCTCTGGCTCCTTACTTTTGGCCTTGAGGGTGGTGAGCTCCTGTTTGATTGTCAGAGTAATATTCTGCACGCCCTTCTGCGTTCCCTGGAGACTTTCGCTGAAGTGAACACCTGGAATAAAAGAGGGAAGGAGGAAGAAGATCTGAGGGAGCGGAGTAACTAGGTGGCGGGGTTTAGTTTTGGGGGAGGAAAATCAGGAGGGAAAAAAATTCTGCCTCTGCCTCCCAGCATCCATCTGGCTAGCGTCTTTGTCAGTGTGTGAGAAGGTAGAGGGCTGTTTGGAAACTGGAAGAGCATTTGGTAGGCGAGCAAGAAGGAGACAGCAAGGAGCCTGGGGCGTGGCTTAGCCCAACTGCAGTTGGAACAGATTTCTTTTCAGGCAGAGAGCGAGAAAGTGGAGGGCTGTTTGGAAACTGAAAGAGTATTTGCTGGGCGAACAAGAAGGAGACAGCAAGGAGCCTGGGGCGTGGCTTATCTCAACTGCAGTTGGAACAGATTTCTTTTCAGGCGGAGAGCAAGAAAGTGGAGGGCTGTTTGGAAACTCAAACAGTGTTTGTTGCGTGAGCAAGGAGGAGACAGCCAGGAGCCTGGGCGTGGCTTAGCTCAACTGTTCTGTACAACAGCTGCTTGTATTTTGCCTTTGGAAGAGATTTCTTTTCAGGTGGGGGAGTAGAACTCCTTAGCATCAGAGCATAGTAGTAGTAGTAGTAGTAGAAGTAATAACAACAATAACATAGGAAATACTCTCTGAGGGTCGTTTGGAAAAATCCTTTCTTAGTGATGAGCACCTAGAAGCCAATTTCAGGTTTGTATGCTTGACAGTTCTGGAGATTTTATGATGATGCATGAGGGGCATTTCGCTCTTATATGGAGAGATTCCTACAAAACCCGAAACCCAGGTTAAAAAAAAAAAAACCACAGCAGTTGCTTGAATAGATTGTCATCCCATAGATGTCTGCAGGTTTGGGCTTCCCACATGGACCAATCCACGTTTATCCATTTTCAATTAGGACAGAAACTACGGGCTCTATGACGGTTGTAAATCAAGGACTACTTCTAGGTGGGGTTGGAATAGAATGATGTGGAGCAGCCTTCTAGCTTTGGCCAATTCCTACAACACCCAAAACTCAGCTTAAAATCAAAACCAGGATGGTTGTCTCTGTTGAGAGGCATCCCAGCAGCTTTGGGTTTCTTTTTGGGATTTGCCCATATATATTTTATTTTATTTTATTTGTTTATTTATTTATAAAATTTTTATACCGCCCTTCTCCCTAGGGACTCAGGGCGGTGTACAGCCAATCTAAAACCCCGACAATAATACAAAAGTTAAAAAAGATTAAATTGATATTTGGCCGATAAAAAGCCCACCCCACCCCCTTAAAACCCCAATTAAAATTACTAAAAAGCAATGGAGACAAATTCAAATCGAAAAGCCAGGTCTTCAGCGCGCGCCAGGACCTCAGGTCCATGCCGGTACGCAGTTCCGGTGGCAGAGTATTCCAGGGCAGGGGCCGCCACAGAGAAGGCCCTACCCCTCGGGACCGCCAGGCGACACATGGCAGCCGAGAACCCGGAGAAGGCCCTCCCTTGTTGGCCTGCTGGAGGATCACCGGTAGGATGCTGGTTTGTAACCTGGTCCATTGGATCGCCCTAAAGGTCAAACCAGAACCTTAAAGCGAACCCGGAAAGCCACCGGCAGCCATTTGTTTATTTTGCCATTTGTTTATTTTGTCAATCGCTTACAAAATAATAGGTATAAGTATAAATATATACTTTATAGGTATAAATAATAGGTATAAGTATAAATATATACTTTATAGCGAATAAGTGAAATGGATACATATAAGAAAAATAAAAAGGAAACAATAGGACAGGGACGTGGGTGCGCTTATGCAGGCCCCCTACAGACCTCTTAGGAAAGGGGTGAGGTCAATAGTAGATAGTCTAAGGTTAAGGTTTTTGGGGCTTGGGGAAGAAACCACAGAGTCAGGTAGAGTATTCCAGACATTGACCACTCTGTGGCTGAAGTCGTGTTTCCTGCCATCGAGTTTCGTGCGGTTAACTTTGAGTTTGTATCTATTGTGTGCTCATGTTTTTATGGTTGAAGCTGAAATATTCATTGACAGGTAGGACATTGCAATGTATAATTTTATGTACTGTATTAAGATCGGACTGAAAGCAGCATAGTTCTAGGTTTTCTAGGTCTAGAATTTCAAATCTGGTGGCATAAGGTATTCTGCAACGAGTAGAAGAGTGGACAACTCTTCTTGTGAAATATTTCTGGACTTTCTCAACTGTGTTAATATCTGATACGTACTGTGGGTTCCAGACTGATGAGCTGTATTCAAATATTGGTCTAGCAAATGTTTCGTATGCTCTAGTTACTAGTGTAATATTACCAGAGAAAAAGCTATGTGACAGATAACTGATAATCAGAGTTGGAAGGGACCTTGTAGGTCATCTTGTCCAACCCCCTGCCCAAGCAGGAGACCCTACACCATTTCTGACCAATGGCAGTCCAATCTCTTCTTGAAAGTGATGAAACTCCCACAACTTCCGAGGGCAACTTCTATTCCATTGGTTGATTATTCTCACTGTCAGAAAGTTTCCCCTTTTTTCCAGGTTAAATCTCCTTGTTCAGTTTCCCCCCATTATTCCTTGTCTGGCCTACAGGCGCTTTAGAAAATAGCTTGACCCCCTTCCTCCCTGTGGCAGCCCCTCAAATATTGGAAGGCTGCTCTCCTGTCTCCCCTGGTCCTTCTCTTTACTAGCCAAGCCCAGTTCCTACATCCGTTCATTGTATGTTTTATCCTCCAGTCCCCTCATCTTCCTGATTGCTCTTCTCTGGACTTTTTCTAGAGTCTCATCATCTTTTTTATAATGTGGTGACCAAAACTGGATGCAGTACTCTAGGTGTGGTCTTACTAAGGCTTTACAAAGTGGTATTAGTACTTCCCTTGATCTTGATTATATCCCTCTGTTAATACAACTTAGGATTGCATTAGCTTTTTTGGCTGCTGCTGCACACGGCTGGCTCCTATTTAGCTGGTTGTCCACTAAGACTCCAAGATCCCTCTCACAGTTACTGCTATTGAGCCTGGTTTCATCCAGTCTATATATGTACCTCTGATTTTTCTTGCCTAAGTGTAGGACTTTACATTGAATTTCATTTTGTTAGATATGGCCCAGGGTTCTAGTCTGTCAAGATCCATCTGGATCTTGAGACTATCTTCTTGGGTGTTGGCTATTCCTGCCAGCTTAGTATCATCTGCAAATTTGGTAAGTTCCCCTTCTATTCCCTCATCTAAGTAGTAAATGAAGATACTGAAGAGTCCTGGGGCTAAGTCAGAACCTTGTGGCACCCCACGGCCTCCATGTAGACTTAGATCCATTAAGGACTACTCATTGAGTACGGTTTGCCAGCCAGTTGCGAGTCCATCTAGTGGTGGTGCTGTCTATTCCACTTTTTTCTAGATTACTAAGAAGTAGGTTGTGGTCTACTTTGTCGAATGCCTTGCTGAAATCTAAATATATTATGTCCACAGTATTTTGCTGGTCTACTAATTTAGTCACTGTGTTGAAGAGTAAAATAAGATTGGTTTGGCATGATCTGTTCTTAAGAAACCCGTGCTGACTGCTAGTTATTAGTTTACTTTTTACTTTATGTAAGATTAGATTAACAACTCTTAATGCCTTTTTGCTATGTAGTTACAGTGGGCTCTAGCACTTAGATCATTAGAGATGAGAACTCCAAGGTCCTTGACCGATCCCCATTTCTCTTCTCCATCTTGCAATGCTCTTTCTCCAGCTCCGGCTCTGCCTCCCCTTCCCCTCCTCCGTTAGGGCCTTGCCCAAGCCACGCGTCTCGGCTTTGTCCGGGTGACGCCCTCACCTTGAATGACCAGGATGCTGACCGAGAGGATGAGCACACTGCTGAACACCATCAAGACCAGAAGGAGTCGGCCGGTGGGACAGAAGCGTTGCAGGAATGGCTTCGACAACGGGAAGTCTGTGCGTGAAGAGAATGATGTCCTGAAGACACACACACACACACACACACACACACACACACACACACACACACACACACACACACCTTCCTACCTATGCTTCGAGGATCAGAAATGGACATTTGCAGGGTGAAGGGGGGGATCGGAGGAACAAGGAGCAAGAATCTCTAAGAAGTCCTACCACCATGGATTCCACCCAACCAACGGGTGGTGATGGTGAAATACTTCCAGCTCGCCCAGTTTCGGGTGAACAGGAGTGCCAACAATCAGCTTATCCTGCCCTTTTATTTCTCTTTTTTTTGTTTAATTTCAATCTACATATAACAACAATACATTAACAGTGTGACATCAATATATCATATATCTCTCATTGCATTCTATTCCTATTAATTCATACTTCTTCAATATTTATTTTCAACCTTACTCTCTCCAAATGCCTACCACCGTATCAATTAAACATATACCTAATAATTCCATGATTCAATTTTCTCCCTGTTTTCATTTTATTTACTTATTTTAAATGAAAAATTCCCATTTGACAAGTCATGTGGTTCCAGGTTTCGCCTCTCAATGCAAACATGACCATAGTTACCTATTCATTTTATTTGTTTAATTTCATATTGCATCATCCTTGTCATTATTAAATATTAAGCTTATCTTATCCAATCCCCATTCATATCCTCATATTTTACAATATTATCTAAAATTCTCATCTCAGCCGAACCGGTCGTGAAACTGGCAGCCTCCCCCACCCCCCCACCCCCACTGCCCCCACCCCCACGGTGTAGGATTCAAATCCACTTCCGAGTACCTTTTTCGAAGTGTGGTTCATACTCCTTCTCTACATTGGCTGGCTGGAAGTTCTCGTATATCTCAGACGAAGTGGCGGCTTCGGAAGCTTCCATGCTGGGGGAAAGGGGCAAAATTGAGTGGGTAAGTGGGTGGGTCAGAGAAATTGTAGGGGTGGGGGCAGGCAGATAACAGATCATCAGACTTGGAAGGGACCTTGGAGGTCATCTAGTACAACCCCATATAGAATAGAATAATGGAATGGAATGGAACGGAACAGAACAGAAAAAAGAAAAAAGAAAAAAAAGAAAATAGAATAGAAACTAGAATAGAATAGAATGTAGAATAGAACAGAATAGAAATAAGAATAGAATATAAAAGAGAATAGAAGAGGATAACAGATAACAGATAATCAGAGTTGGAAGGGACCTTGGAGGTCATCTAGTCCAACCCCCTGCCCAAGCAGGAGACCCTACACCATTTCTGATAGATAGGAGTCCAGCCTCTTCTTGAAAAGCTTTCAGGGATGATGAAGCTCCCACAACTTCTGAAGGCAACTTTAGGATTGCATTAGCTTTTTTGGCTGCTGCTGCACACGGCTGGCTCCTATTCAACTGGTTATCCATTAAGACTCCAAGATCCCTCTCCCAGTTCCTGCTATTGAGCCTGGTTTCACCCAGTCTATATGTGTACTTTTGGGTTTTCTTGCCTAAATATAGGACTTTACTTTTCTCTGCATTGAATTTCATTTTGTTAGATACGGCCCAGGGTTCTAGTCTGTCAAGATCTATCTGGATCTTGAGCCTATTTTTTTGAGTGTTTTGGCTATTCTTGCCAGCTTAGTATCATCTGCAAATTTGATAAGTTCCCCTTCTATTCCCTCATCTAAGTCATTTATGAAGATTATCGAAGAGTCCTGTGCCTAAGACAGAACCTTGTGGCATCCCACTGCTTACTTCCCTCCATGTAGACTTAGATCCATTAAGAACTACTTGTTGAGTACAGTTGGTCAGCCAATTGTGAGTCCATCTATTGGCTGTGCTATCTATCCCACTTTTTTCTAGCTTACTAAGAAGTAGGTTGTGATCTACTTTGTCGAATGCCTTTCTGAAATCTAAATATATTATGGCCACAATACTAACTAGAGCATACAAAACGTCTGCTAGACCAATAATCGAATACAGCTCATCAGTCTGGAACCCTCATTATGTATCTGATATTAGCACAGTTGAGAAAGTCCAGAAATATTTCACAAGAAGAGTTATCCACTCCTCTACTCATTGCAGAATATCTTATGCCACCAGACTTGAAATTCTAGACCTAGAAAACCTTAAATTACACCGTCTTCGGTCTGATCTAAGTATGGTATATAAAATCATACATTGCAATGACTTACCTGTCAATGAATACTTCAGCTTCAACTGTAACAACACAAGAGCAAACAATTGATACAAACTCAAGGTTAACCGCACCAAACTTGATTGCAGGAAATATGACTTCAGCAACAGAGTGGTCAATGTCTGGAATACTCTACCTGACTTTGTGGTCTCTTCCCCAAACCCCAAAAACTTTAACCTTAGACTGTCTACTATTGACCTCACCCCTTTCCTAAAAAGTCTGTGGGGGCATGTATAAGCGCACCAACGTGCCTACTGTCCCTGTCCTAATGTTTCTTTTATATTTTTCTTATATGTATCCATTTCATGTATTCATAACTATGTTATACTTATACCTGTTACATATATAAATAAAAATAAAAAATGACCCCCCCCACCCCCCGCTGTGGTGCAGGAGGCTGAGTAGGCCACACCCACCATGGCCAGGTCCACCCAGCCAAGAACCAGTTGCTAAATTTTTTGAAGCCCACCCCCCCATCTCCCGGGGTTGGACTAGATGACCTCCAAGGTCCCTTCCAACTCGGTGATTCTCTGAAAGTGCCAAGCAGGGTATTTCCAGTCCAATGCAAAGATGGATTTGGGGGCGGGGGGGGGGGGTAGAGAGGAGAGGCGAGCAATTTTTTCCAGTATTTGAGGGGTTGCTGCCAAAGCCCTTGAAGGCAGGACAACTGAATTTAGAATAACAGGAGTCGGAATGGACATTGGAGGTCATCTAGTCCAACCCCGCACAGGACCAGAAGAAATGGGGAAACTAACCGAGGAAAGAAGCAACCTGGAACTAAGGAGAAACTTCCTAACAGGGAGGCGAATTAACCTGTAGAACTGCTGGCCACCAGAAGGTGTGGCTGCTTCCATCCGGGGAGGTTTTTAGGAAGAGATTGGACTGCCATTTGTCCAGAGTCTTCTGCTTGAGCTACATGACCTCCAAGGTCCCTTTCGACTCCGTAATTCCGTGATTCACCCCACGGTACATCTCTCTCTTTGAGACCCGGGGAGGAGGAAGGCCCTGATCATGTTCTGGCTACTCACTTGACCACAGAAGTCGCCATGTTGCCCTGCTCCCCCTTCTCTTTCCTTCGTGGGACCTGCAGGCCACACCAGGCAACCAGGGCCCTTCTGCTCTGCCAATTGTGGTTAGGCGGCTGTCCCGGGCAAAGTTTGGGCCCAGCAAGGGTTCAGCGCTAAATGCCTGTAGGGCTGCTACGAAAGCAGGGCTGACCTGAGCAGGATGGATCAGCCTGTAGGAGTAAGCAGTGGGGCCACAGGACCTTTGCTCTGTCAATATTATTTCTTTCCAGAGTGTATAATTTGCTAAAATTAAA
The DNA here is from genome assembly GCA_023653725.1 of Bungarus multicinctus. Classification (NCBI taxonomy): domain Eukaryota; kingdom Metazoa; phylum Chordata; class Lepidosauria; order Squamata; family Elapidae; genus Bungarus; species Bungarus multicinctus. The sequence goes on along the minus strand of CM042840.1, from coordinate 147,262,350 downwards.
AAATAAACACACACACACACACACACACACACACACACACACACTGTAAATTGGAAGCAGTTCAGTGTTTCACAACCTTCGTGGCTTGAATGTGGCTGGACTTCAACTCCCAGAATTCCCCCAACCAGAATTCTGGGAGTTGAAATCCACCCATCCTCAATATATATATCAATAATAATATCAGACTAATCTCTTTATGCTGCGTCACCTGTAAAGTCATGGAATCAATTATTAACCAATCCATTATCCTCCACTTAGAGACAAAGAACTTATTCTCTAATAAACAATTTGGTTTTAGGAAAAAACTATCATGTAATCTGCAATTCTTACATTGCAAAAACATATGGACTACACAACTCGATCAGGGCAAAGCAATAGACGCAGTCCACATAGACTTCTGTAAAGCCTTTGATTCAGTGGTACATGACAAACTACTCCTAAAACTAAAATCTTATGGTATCTCTGGACACCTGCATAACTGGATAGAAGCATTCCTGTCAAACAGACATCAAATGGTCAAAATTGGGAGAGTCCTATCAAATTCTGTGTCAACAGTGGTGTCCGCCAAGGAATGTTCTAGGACCAACTCTTTTCATACTCTACATAAATGACCTTTGTGATCATATTAAGAGCAACTGCGTTCTCTTCGCCTGATGATGTAAAGCTATTCAACACCACAGACAATACTGCTACCCTTCAAAAAAATCTTGACTATGTATCAGAATGGTCAAACAAATGGCAACTTCAAATCTCAACAAATAAATCCTCTGTCTTACATATTGGCAAAAAAAAATCAGAAAATAAAATACAGGCTGAATAGTCAAGACTTGTTGATGATCCAAATTCTGTCAAGGACCTTGGAGTACTCCTCTCAAATGACCTAAGTGCTAGAGCCCACTGTAACTACATAGCCAAAAAGGCATTAAGAGTTGTTAACCTAATCTTACGTAGCTTTTTCTCTGGTAATATTACACTACTAACTAGAGCATACAAAACATTTGCTAGACCAATATTCGAATACAGCTCATCAGTCTGGAACCCACATTACGTATCTGATATTAACACAGTTGAGAAAGTCCAGAAGTATTTCACAAGAAGAGTTCTCCAGTCCTCTACTCGTTGGAGAATACCTTATGCCACCAGACTCGAAATTCTAGACCTAGAAAATCTAGAACTATGCCGCATTCGGTCCGATCTTAGTATATAAAATCATACATTGCAATGTCCTACCTGTCCATGAATACTTCAGCTTCAACCATAACAACACAAGAGCAAACAATAGATACAAACTCAAGGTTAATCGCATCAAACTTGATGGCAGGAAATACGACTTCAGCCACAGAGTGGTCAATGTCTGGAATATTCTACCTGACTCTGTGGTTTCTTCCCCAAACCCCAAAAACCTTAACCTTAGACTGTCTACTACTGACCTCACCCCTTTCCTAAGAGGTTTGTAGGGGGCGTGCATAAGCGCACCAAAGTACCTAACCATCCCTGTCCTATTGTTCCTTTTATTTTTTTATTTTTCTTATATGTAAGCATGTATTCATAACTATGTTTTTACTTATACCTATTATCTTGTAAGCAATTGACAAAATGAAATAAATAAATAAATAAAGGGGCAAAGGTTGAGAAAGATCCCTATAGAAGGCGGGCATTAAGAAAGGCAAGATAGAAGGGAGGGAGGGAGGAGAGAGAAAGGAAGGGACGGAAAGAAAGAAAAGAAAGAAAGAAAGAAAGAAAGAAAGAAAGAAAGAAAGAAAGAAAGAAAGAAAGAAAGAAAGAAAGAAAGAAAGAAAGAAAGAAAGAAAGAAAGAAAGAAAGAAGAGGAGGAGGAGGGAGGGAGGTGAGGAAGGAAGGAAGGAAGGAAGGAAGGAAGGAGGAAGGAAGGAGAGAAAAGAAAGGATGAATGACAAGATGAAGGAAGGAAAGGAAAGAAGAAAGGAAGGAAGATAGGAAAGAAGGAAGGAGAGAGAAAGGAAAGAAGGAAGAAGGAAGGAAGGAAGAAGGAAGGAGAGAGAAAGGAAAGATAGGAAGGAAGGGAGAAAGGAAGGAAAAAGGAAGGCAGGGAAAAGAAGGACAAAGGAAGGATGGAGGAGAGAGAAGGACAAGGAAAGAGAAATGAAGGAAGGAAGGAAAGATAGGAATGATGGAAGGAAGGAGTAAAAGGAAGGATAAAGGGAGGTTGGGAGGAGAGAGAAAGGAAGGGAAGGGAAGAAATAAAAAAAGGAAGGAAGGAAGGAGACGGAAAGGAAGGAAGATAGGAAGCAAGGAAAAAGTAAAAGGAATAAAAGACAAGAAATCAATTAAAGGAAGAGGAAGAAGGGTAGAAAGGAAAAGGAAGGAAGGAGAGACAAGGAAAGATAGGGGAAGCTGAAGGAAGGAAGGAAGGAAGGAAGGAAGGAGAGAGAAAGGAAAGGAAGGAGAGGGAAATGAAGGAAGGAAGGAAGATAGGAATGATGGAAAGAAGGTAGAAAGGAAGGAGAAAGGGAGGGAGGGAGGAGAGAGAAAGGAAGGGAAGGGAAGGAAAAAAATAAAAACGAAAGGAAGGAAGGAAGATAGTGTAGGAAGTTAGCACCCACCCCTCTCCTAGAAAATTGAAATAGCCTAAGAAATATTTAAAAGGCAGAATATTTCCTCTAAAAAGAGTAGAAACTCAGAAGCAGAAACTCAACTCAGAAGCAGAAGCTCACCCCCACTTTTGTTAATGGGTGGGCCATTTAGGCCTCGGCCAGAATACTTTACATAACAAAGATCTCCAGGTAAAACTATAGCAATTGCCAAAAGCCCTTTTAAGGGCATGATCATCCAGCAAGACTCATCCAAGCCTGGAACTCAGGACAGCCTACAGAGTTGATCCTGCATAGCCTCACGGGAGTCTTGACAACCAATCAGAATACAAGCTCAAATTCAAATCCCAACAGAGGGTATAAAACCCAGCACTCTCAGCACTTCGGCCCTTTTTTAAATTGATCTCTTCCTTTTCACTCTGGAGCTCCTGGCCATGTGGTCCTTGTTCACCATTAAACCTTCCAAACAGCCTCCATGTTTCCAATATCTTTTGCCCCACTTGGAACTGAACCCAGAAGGATAATTCTTCCAACACTAGGAAGGAAGGAAAGAAGATAGGAAGGAGGGAAGGAAGGAGAGGGAAAGGAAAGAAGGAAGAAAGATAGGAAGGAAGGAAGGAAGGAAGGAAGGAAGGAAGGAAGGAAGGAAGGAAGGAAGGAAGGAAGGAAAGAAAGAAGGAGAGGGAAAGGAAAGAAGGAAGAAAGATAGGAAAGGAAGGAAGATAGGAAGGAAGGAGATTGAAAGGAAAGAAGGAAGGAGAGGGAAAGGAAAGAAGGAAGGAAGATAGGAAGGAGAGAGAAAGGAAAGAAGGAAGGAAGATAGGAAGGAAGGAAGGAAGGAAAGAAAAAGAAGGAAGGAAAGAGAGAGAAAGGAAAGAAAGAAGGAAGGAAGGAAAGAAGATAGGAAGGAAGGAAGGAGAGGGAAAGGAAAGAAGGAAGGAAGATAGGAAGGAAAGAAGGAGAGGGAAAGGAAAAAGGAAGGAAGGAAAGAGAAAAGAAAGAAAGAAAGAAAGAAAGAAAGAAAGAAAGAAAGAAAGAAAGGAAGGAAGGAAGGAGATGGAAAGGAAAGAAGGAAGGAAGATAGGAAAGAAGGAAGGAAGATAGGAAGTAAGGAAGGAGAGAGAAAGGAAAGAAAGAAGAAAGTTAGGAAGGAAGGAAGGAGAGGGAAAGGAAAAAAGGAAGGAAAGAGAGAAAGGAAAGAAAAAAAGAAGGAAGGAAGGAAAAAAGATAGGAAGGAAGGAAGGAGAGGGAAAGGAAAGAAGGAAGGAAAGAGAGAGAAAGGAAAGAAAGAAGGAAGGAAGGAAAGAAGTTAGGAAGGAAGGAAGGAGAGGGAAAGGAAAAAAGGAAGGAAGGAAAGAGAGAGAAAAGAAAGAAGGAAGGAAGGAAAGAAGATAGGAAGGAAGGAGAAAGGAAAAAAGGAAAGGAAGGAAAGAGAGAGAAAAGAAAGAAGGAAGGAAGGGAGGAAGATTGGAATGATGGAAGGAACGTAGAAAGGAAGGGAGGGAAGGAGGAAGGAATAAACCTCAAAGATTTCCAGCAATTGGAAGATCACCAGGATAGAATTGGGAGTAAACAGCTAAAGAGCTTCTGCCAAAGGGTTGGACCTCTGCTCCCATAATCCTCAGCTCCCGGCGCCCATGTTTGCCAGGGTGGTGGCCAAAATAAGTCTAGATGTCAGCTGAAAAGCTGCCATTGAAGCTCGGCCATCTTGACTCTTTGGACCGGGCTTGGTGGACACCCCTGGCTGAGGACAATGGGAGCTGGAGTCCTGCAGGCCCACCGGGAGTGAAGTGCAATTATGCCCTAAGGAGGGGGGGGATGTCTCCAAACGTGGCCCCTTTAAGACTTGTTAGACTTCTACTCCCAGAATTCCCCAAACCAGCATGGCCTTCTGAGGAATTCTGGGGGTTGAAGTCCACACGTCTTAAAGGGGCCACTTTTGAAGACGCCCCTAACCTCTGGCTGGTTGAGGACTGAGGCTGCCCTGCAAACCTTCAATGTCCTGCTTCAGCATATGGTGCGAACAAGGGCAGTGAAGTTGGCTCAGCAAACCATGGTTTGTTTAGCACACAATGTAAAAAAGAGAGATTGGACTGCCATTTGTCAGAAAGGGTATAGGGTCTCCCGCTTGGGTAAGGGGTTGGACTAGATGACCTACAAGGTCCCTTCCAACTCTGTTATTATTCTATTATTCAGAAATTTTGAGAGATTCATCCCTGGAGGCTTTCAAGAAAAGACTGGACTGCCATTTTGTTAGGAATGGTGTAGGGTCTCCCGCTTGGGCAGAGAAGAGCAACCAGGATGATGAGGGGACTGGAGACTCAAACATACGATGAACAGTTGCAGGAACTGGGCCTGGCTAATCTAGGGAAGAGAAGGACCAGGGGAGACAGGAGACTAGCCTTCCACTATTTGTGGGTGGGAGGTTGGACTAGACCAGGGGTAGGGAGCCTTGGCTCTTTTATCACTGATGGACTTCAACTCCCAGAATTCCTGAGTGAGCCATAAAAGGTTCCCCATCCCTGGCCTACTGGTTTTTCAGTTGTGGGGGAAATCAATTTTTGACTGGAATGGGATTATTTGATATACAAATGTAGGACATATAAAGAATATATAAAGAATATGTCCTACATTTGTATATTAAACAGTCCCATTCCAGTCAAAAATTGATTTCCCCCACAACTGAAAAACCAGTAGGCCAGGGATGGGGAACCTTTTATGGCTCACTCAGGGATTCTGGGAGTTGAAGTCCATCAGTGATAAAAGAGCCAAGGTTCCCTACCCCTGGACTAGACGACCTACAAGCTCCCTTCCAATTCTGTTAATCTGACTTTCATCTGATTTTAATGAACAAAAGGACCAGGGGAGACAGGAGAGCAGCCTTCCAATATTTGAGGGCAGGGGGTTGGACTAGATGACCTATAAGGTCCCTATTAGGATATGTGCAGAGTAACCCTTGTATATAAAGGATATGCACATGGAAACAGTTTATGAGAACATTTATGAATAAATATACAGCAACATAGATAGCACATTCCAATAAATAGTCCATGTCATACATGTTTTTATCAGTCCAGAAATATCCAGTTATAAAGTCTTCTTACCAGTTTCCCAGTCTTTTACAGCAGACAAATATCAAACCATAATACAACAGATAAACTTCGATATCAACAAAACATCAAAATAAACAGGATTAGTCAGTATCGTTCCATAGTCAATCAGTATCAAGAGAGATCATCAGTGAAAAAGAGATTTAAACCATGATCTATAGCTCCCTCTTATGGCAACTTGTAGCATAATTCAACCAAAACACAGCATAATACATTACAGTATTTTTCCTTAAAGGTACAAACACATATATTTGTATTTTATATATTGTCAACCCAACTACGTTATTTACATATTCATAACATTCTCCCCTTTGGGTTGGTCAATATATAATACATTACATTTAATTCATAATTTTTACACCATTAATAACTCATACAATTTCATAGAGATTAGAAGACTCTTTATCTAACTCTACATACAATGCTTGTGCTGTCCAGCCAGTGTATGGGAATTAGATAGTTAGGTAGCAAATGTGAACTGTCCCCTTAAGGGAATGCATCATGGTAAATGTAGTTAAGGTATCCTGGGAAACGTAGTCCATGTCACGTGACCACATCTGTAATCCTAACTGGTCACTAAATTGACCCTCGATGGGTTGGGGGAGTTTTCCTCACTCTTGGCTGAACTCATGCACTCGTGGTAACTGTTCTATTTCTACCGCTACAAAATGAGGGAAAAAAGATAGAAGATAATCATCTTTTTACCTACAAGACAGATATGCAAAGGATTGGTCATTAAAGAAGAATTTCATCACAAATGTGAGTTATGAGGATACCTGATGAACCAATAAAAGTACTTTGTTATGGATGTTTTGTGAAGTTTATCTATCTGCATCCGTACAGAAGACAAATCTACCACTGTACAGGATACAGAACAGTAAAAAGATGATTTAATTTGAAGTCCTGAAGCCCACCAGTATAAAGACAATTAATTTGGATTTGTGATAAAGCAAAGTAATATTGAAGCCAGGAGTGAATATGCAATGTTAATCTAAGCCTTCATTTTCTCATTGTCTCTCTCTCTGTGAGCAACGGAACCCTTTACATACAGTTTGGATGGTGGGAGGGGCTGGAATTCCCCCACATGCTAGAAACAAAGAGAACTCTTTTTAACCACAGAGTTGAAAACCAGTAACCTACCCAACCCCTCTTCTCTGCTCAATTTGTCTTCCTGCTATCTCAAAGACTCAATTTGTATGACAAGAAGGAGGGCCAGAAACCAAACTTTATCTCCAGCGTTCGCTGGATTCCTTTGTCTTTGTATCAAGGCAGGAAGAAGTAAATCCCCCCCTTCTCTCTTCAGCAAAAGATATGCTCTGTCTCATGTTACATCCGCTGTTATCTAAAGAGGATTCATCTGCAAGCAGAGGGAAGAGCCAAGCATTCCATTTGTCTTTGAATCCCTACAGTTACCAACACCTCTTGTGGGCTAAAAGCTAGGAACTGAATGCATTTACAGCAAATGAAGAGAGACACTTAATCTAGCAATGATTTAAACACAGTCAGCATCTTGCCTTTTGCTGGCCTGCTGAAGTCAATAAGGATTTTTCCTTTAACAAAATTAGTAGCAATCTAAAAGCAACCATGGTAAAGCATCATATCTCTGTATTAACCTTTCCTTCCAACTGCTAGACTCTAGCACCACCTGGTGGTTAAGAAAAACAAAAAAAATTCTTATATGATTTTTTTTTACAAAGTCGCCCAAGATTGACTAGAGTGTTTATTCAATGATAACCACTTTTTTTTTCAATTATTGTGGACAATTTAATCAATTTAATTCAAATGTTCCAAGATAACTGCAACCTAACAGACTCAAGCAAAGAAGCCCACAACACCATCTGGTGATCAAGGCAGAAATTTCCCAGAGTTTTCCAATATGTGTTTGCAATGATAATCCCTTTTTGCAACTATTGTGGACAATTTAACCAATTTAATTCAAGGTTCCAAGATTAACTGCAACCTAACTAGGGCGTAGCAACAGAGTCTTCCAGGCATATCTTTGCATTTAGCCCTCAAGTCTTCGGACTTTGCTACGCAACCTCTACTGCCACCTTGTGGGGCAAGCGACACTAACAGGCATATTTCTGCATTTAGCCCTCAAGTCTTCTGATTTTGCTACGCAACCTCTACTGCCACCTTGTGGAGCAAGCGACAATAACAGGCGTATTTCTGCCTTTAGCCCCCAAGGCTTCTCTCTTTCCTACGCAACCTCTACTGCCACCTTGTGGGGCAAGCGACACTAACAGGCATATTTCTGCATTTAGCCCTCAAGTCTTCTGATTTTGCTACGCAACCTCTACTGCCACCTTGTGGAGCAAGCGACAATAACAGGCGTATTTCTGCCTTTAGCCCCCAAGGCTTCTCTCTTTCCTACGCAACCTCTACTGCCACCTTGTGGAGCAAGTGACACTAACAGGCATATTTCTGCATTTAGCCCCCAAGTCTTCTGACTTTGCTACGCAACCTCTACTGCCACCTTGTGGGGAAAGGGACACTAACAGGCGTATTTCTGCGTTTAGCCCTCAAGTCTTCTGACAAACAAAGGGAATTACACGGAAACTCACTAAAATTCTCAAAAGTCACATTTTGCCAATTTGAAACATGGCGACTGCTTCAGCCACTGCTTCAGACGTCTCTGATGTTACTAGGGCAGTGGTCACCCACCGGTGGGCCGTGAGAAAATTTTGGTGGGCCACAGAGAAATCTCACCCCCAGAGCACCCCCCAAAGCAATTAATCCAGGCTGCGCAGAAACACAAGGCTGCGCCGCGCACATGGCCCGCAGGAACCCTCCCCGCCCATTCACTCCTTACCCAGTAAACTTGCCTGCTAAATTTCTATTTGTCCTTTTTCTGACCATCATCTGTTCTGCTGTGCTGGGAGATTTAGATTAGCTGGGAAGCTAATGTAGCTAGTCTTTAGATCTTCAGCTCTGCTTTTAAGGAAACCTCCCTTAGGACTGAAGACCATTGCAGACCATTGGCAAGCAAATTTGAGAGACTATTATAGCCGATGGCAGATAGATCGATCACTGAATGATTCTGTGAGCAACTCAATCTGCCTGCTTTGCCTGATTTTGGGTAAAAGTTGCTCTTTTTTAATAAAAAAAATTCAATATTTACATACATGGTGTGTGCTGTGAGTTAATTCTGTGAGTTTGCTTGCAAGCAAATTTTATGTGACAGACTGAGCTAGCCGATGGCAGAGAAATAGATTTTCGAATGAATATGTGATTCTGTGAGCAACTCGATCTGCCTGCCTGCTTTGCCTGATTTTGGGTAAAAGTTGCTCTTTTTTTTATAAAAAGTTCAATATTTATACAAATATTTATAATATTTACATACAAGCCATGCCCAGCCAGTCACATGACCACCAAGCCACACCCACAAATTAGGTCATGGCCGCAGAACCAGTTAGTGGTCCCTGGGATCTAAAATTATGAGTTTGGTGGTCCCTGAGGTCCAAAAGGTTGGTGACCCCTGGACTAGAGGACTCCAACTCTCCACCCACCCTTGACATAAATGTGGAGCCTTGTTCCCGACAACCACCTTTAGATGTCCAACCCTATGGAGGAGCTGCGATACCTCAGAAGGCCTACGACCTCAGACAGCATAGGAACCTTACCTCACCCGCGGTGACACGCTTCAGGGAGGATTCAGACAGGCAGTATCTCCATCATGCAAATGCATGGACGAAGCTGGTAAGGATCTGCGACACCCCCAAAAGCAAGTTGCCCCTCAAGAGCCTCCTATTAATGCAGAAAGAGATAGAGGAGCATCTCGCACAGTGGAGAGATGGTGAAAGTACACTCAAGTACATACAGTCGAAGCTGGAAGACCCAGAGCTCCAAGAACACATTCAATGCTTCGAGGAGGCGAACAAAGAATGCGAAGGCTGCATCCGGGAAGAAAAACTCCCTCCAGGCCGCGCTCCTCGATGCGCTACAGGAGGAGCAAATGCCGAGGGAGAAGTCCACATCTGACAAAGGTCTTCGGTCACAAGCAGTTTCTTCCCACCATTCTAAGAAAACTTCCTCCCTCCATCCCAAACCACTTAGATCACAGGCAGGTTCTGGTGTTTTGTGCCAATTATCTGCTGCTGGCTCTTACCATCATTCCAGAGCATCCTCTCATCGTAGCGGCGCATCTAAGGCCCCCAAAGCAGCAAGTTACACCGGACGAGCTGTAGAAGCCCAAGTTGAAGCTGCAGCAGTAGAGGCAGATTTACGTATTACGACAGAGGTGATAAGGCAGAAAGATGAAATGTCCAATCAACAAACAGAAATAGCCAAAACTCAGGCCCAAGTGGAGTTATTCGAACGACAAAGAGAGACGGCAGCGAAAACAGCATGGGCTGCAGCATGGCAGAAGGTGGCCAACACTGCCTCCTTCAACTTCGACCTCGAAGAGTTGGGAGAAGAGAGCCCAGATACACGGGTCAAGGCCTACGTGGACGAACAGCACTCGTTACAAAACGAGCAGATGGAATCGCCTCAGTTCCCTTGCAGTCTCCTACATCCATGGAAGCACAGGGATGAATCTCAACCACAGACTCTAAACATTGGTTACGCAACTGACGTCGTACGATCTAAAGTGCGAGATTCACTTCCCACCAACAGCAAAACTTCCCCAATTAACGTTGTACGTACTAAGTTCCGAGATTCTCTTCCCAGAACCAGCAACCCTACTCCAAAATCTCATTTATTTATTTATTTATTTATTAATTGGACTTATATACCGCCCCCTCTCCCTAAAGGGACTCGGGGCGGTGAACAGCCAAGATAAAAATACATATACAGAACACATATACAACATGACAATATTAAAAATTAAAAGAATTAAATATAGCGTGGCTCTAATTAAAAATATAAACAAAAGTTAAAAGAAATTAAAAACCAGGTTAAAATTTAAAAGACCCCTAGGCCAGTCCGGCTTGCCGAAATAAGTGAGTTTTAAGTAACCGACGGAAGGCCATGAGATCAGGGGCGGCCCTTACCTCTGGGAGTACTTCATTCCAGAGAGGGGGTGCTCCCAATGAGAAGGCCCGCATCCTCGAGGTCACCAGCCGTCCAGCCGGCGGCACCCCGAGGAGACCGACTCTATGGGAGCGAACCGGTCCCACATGGTCTGCCAAATGAGCAAATTAGCCCACCAGTGATCACGACAACTTCTCAACAAGTAGACATGCCACCGATGACACCTGCCACACTCAATCCACAAGCAATACCATTTCAGCCACAACCTCCACACTACCTGAGCTCACAGGCACAACAAGATAACCACAGCCAGCTTACACAGAGCAGCGTGAAGTTCCACCATCGTCTCTGGAATGGCAGGACGACATCTTCCATAAGTACTAGGAGGAAGGCTTCAACCATCATTGACATATAACTCAAGTGTACCCTACGAAAATCCAAGGGACGGCCCCTCTATATCAATGCCCCTCCCCAACTCTACAGATGATGCAGACTATTGGAGAGAGTTGGCAGTAAGCAGAGGAAAGCTAGATTTATCTGCTAAATGCTTGTTTGACATCTTTTATATTTATCTCTCTCTCTAATTTACCTTCTAGAATGTTGTTTGTTTATGTTCCTCCTCTGCCTCCCCTATCAAATCTTTTGCAATTATAGATGGTTCTTCTTTTACTGATTCATCAATATTCCTATCATTTTTATGATCAGTGAACAATGGAGTTTTTACAATAATACTACGTTTTTTATTATATTCTTATTTAAACTTTCGCCAGCCAATATGCTCCAGAAATTTAACACTTGCACTCCAATATATATTAGTAGTACTTGGCTCCCAAAATTTAAATAATCTATGATTAGCTCCATAACCTACAAAATACAATTTCTTATCTCTCTATTGTCCCTTTTGCCTTACTTGCATGGTAATATGTACCCATGCTGGGGTTCCAAATGTATGCAAATAACTAAGATCTGGTTTTCTTTTATGCCAATGAGTAAATGGTAATTCACCAGTTGTTAAATTTATTACATTATTCAAAACAGGGTTAGCACACATTATTGCCTCATCCCACATTTGCTCTGATATACCAGAATTAGACATCATATTCCTAGCCATAACCTGTAATGTTTGTCTTCTATATTCAATATATGAGTTGTGTTGTAGTCTATAAGGATCAGAACTCTCGTGCTCAATTCCAGCTTCTTATAACATAATTTCAAATTTGTTATTAGTAAATTCAGTATCATTATTTGTAATTAATAATTTTCTATTTCTGTGTTCTTTCAGTAAATTTTAGCCAGTTTACAAAATTGTATGTTTCTTGCTTTGTTTTCATTAAATAATAGAAACCATATCTGGAAAAATGATCCATAATACTCAATATATAACAGGCTCCACCTATACTAGGTTTTCTAGATCCAATGATATGAACAAACAAACCTCTAATGATTTACTGGTTTTCAGTCCATTTACCATATTTTCAGAAATTACCTTGTTTTCCTGTTTATTACAAATATTGCAATCTAAATACTTTATACAAGGTTTTAAGTCTATACCAGTAGACAATTCAAGAGTTTTCCTGATCATTTTGAAATTTATATGACCCATATGTCTATGGAGTAGATGAATACATTCATCATGAGGCTTCCTATTCTCATACACTGAGTTAACATTACTTGATGGATCATCATTTATAATAAACAAACCATTTTCCAATCTTGCAGAAAGACTTTTACCTTGTTTGTCTATTAAACATGTATCTCCCTTAAATGTTACTACAAATCCTACTTTTTCCATTTCTCTTACAGATAGCAAATTAAACTTCATTCCAAGTACATATAATATCGGTAAACTTTCATTTATACATGAACAATATGCAGTATGCAATATGCAATATGTAACAGAATTACACACCCTCATTAATGTATTAATTCCAACCGATTCCAAAGAAACACTATTACCAACCTGATCCTAAAGGAGACACCCTCCAGAAACCGAGACACAGAACAGGACAATGGTATCGCCCTCCTCCCCTACATCAAAGGCACCACAGATAAAATCAGCAAAATTCTCCACAAGCACAATATCAGGACAGGCTTCGGCACTGACCAAAAAAATAGCCAACATCCTAAGAAACCCCAAACACAAGATCTAGCTAGAAAACCAAGGAGTTTATGAAATACCATGCAACAATTGCCCAGCCACATACATTGGACAAATCAACAGGAGAATAAATCGCAGAACACAAGAATACAGTCAGAGAAGAAGAAAATTCTTCCTCCCTTTTCCAGCACCTTAAAGCCACAGAACATGAAATTAATTTTGAGGGAACCAAATTAATCTCCAATACTGAACACTTCAACAAGAGAATAATCAGGGAAGCCATCAAACTAGAGAAACACCCCCATAACATAAATAAATGAGACGATGCCTCCCGCCAACCAGACATTTGGAAACTAGCCCTTATTAACAAACGAGTCCCAGCACGAAAACCAACACTGGACCCAAAACAACACATGATGCCACCACCAATCTCCCTCACCAGACTCGAACCCAAACCCACCCCATAGACGAAAGGCAACCACCGTCCAGAAACCAGACCACGGCTGCATCACCAGCTGCCACACACCCCGAACCCCCAAACCAATCAAACTGACACGCGCCATGAACACAGAGCCAGGCCTCAAACTCGGAGCCAAACCAAAACCCAGAATGTCACATCACAGCCACCCGCTCAGGATATCATATCACAGAACTCAGGAGGTTACACCACAAAACCTCAGGATGTTACAATACAGCCAACGACCCAGGAGATTACAGCACAAGACCCAGGATGTCAAAACAATAGAACTCAGAAGGTCATCACACAGCCCATTACCCAAGTCATTACAACACAGGAGGTGGATAGACACACAGCCAATACCTCAGTCACACATGTTCTTATGGAAAAGCCAGCCAATCTCAAACATCAACTCCATCAACCAATCAAGAAATGACAACACAGCCAACCTCCCCACCAGTATATATAGGGAGACAACAGCTCAGATCACGCTTTGCTCACACAAGTACAAAGCCGAAAGCACCAGCCTGAAGATGGCGGGTGAGATCTTGTCAAAACATTGCCCAGATATTCTCAATCTTACACAGGAAAAGACCCGAACATGCCAAGACCTGCATACCTGTACCCATGAAAATCTATGAAAACACACACACACACACAAACACACACACATATATATATGTTTTCATAGATTTTTACGGGTACAGGTATGCAGGTCTTGGCGTGTTCGGGTCTTTTCCTGTGTAAGATTGAGATCAACTCGAACACGCCAAGACCTGCATCTCTATCTATCTATCTATCTATCTATCTTCTTCTATCTATCTATCTATCTAATCTAATGTTTCCCATTAAAAAATCTATCTATATATCTATCTATATCTATCTATCATCTATCTACATCCTCTATCTATCTAGCTATCTATCTACTATTATCTATCTTCTTCTATCTACTTATATCTATCTATCTATCTACCTCTATCGATCTATCATCTCTTCAGTTCTATGCGATCTAGCTTCTATCTAATTCTATATATCACTATCTTATCTATCTATCATCTATATCTATCTATCTATCTATCTATCTGATCTATCATCTACTTATATCTATCTATCATCTTACTATCTATCTATCTATCTATCTATCTATCTCTATCTATCTATTATCTATCTATCTATCTATCTAGCTATCTTTTATCCTATCTATCTATCTATCTATGCATCTTGTCTGTCTATCTATCTATCTATCTACTATCTATCTATCTATCTATCTATCTATCTATCTATCTATCTATCTATCTATCTATCTATCTATCTATCTATCTATCTTATCTATACTATATTATATATATATATATATATATATCTATTATCTATATCTTTCTATCTATCTATCTATCTATCTATCTATCTATCTATCTATCTATCTATCTATCTATCTATCTATCTATCTATCTAATCTATCTATCTATCTATCTATCTTATCTATCTATCATCTCTATCTATCTATCTATCTATGCATCTGTGTCTGTCTATCTATCTATCTATCTATCTATCTATCTATCTATCTATCTATCTATCTATCTATTATTATCTATATATCTATATATATATATATATATATATATATCTGTATCTAATATATCCATCTATCTATCTATCTATATCTATCTATCTATCTATCTTATCTATCTATCTATCTTATCTATCTATCTATATCGGTATCTATATCTATCTATCTCTATCTTTATCTATCTCTATATATCTATACATATACATACATACATATACATACATGCATGCGAAATACCACTCATGCATCATCATAAAATCTCCAGAACCGTAAAGCCTACAAACTTGAAATTGGGCCCATATGTTCCTCTTGGCTTCTAGGGACTCGCGAAGAAAGGATTTTTCCAAATGACCCTCAGAGCATTTAAATTTAGACTATTTTCTCTATTATTATTATCATCATCATCATCATCATCATCATCATCATCATCATCATCATCATCACGCTCTGATGCTAAGGAGTTCTACTCCCCCTCCCCACCTGGCAAGAAATCTCTTCCATATGCAAAACACAAGCAGAGACAGCAAAACACCTTCTCTTTGCTCACACAGCAAATACTGTTTCAGTTTCCAAACAGCCCTCAAGTCTTTCACACGCTGACAAGGACGTTAGCCGGATGAATATTGATGGACGCTGATAGGCAGAGATAGAATTCCCCCCCCCTTATTTTCCTCCCCAAAGACTAAGCCCCACCACATAGTTTCATAGCGAAGCATGGAGATCCAGCTAGTTGTAAAACAATAGAGAGAAAGAAAGATTTCCAGAGCCAAACAACCGTTTTGATGGCTTCCTAAATCTTATTTTTATTATTATTATTTTTAATTTGCTGATGATGATTGAAAACCTTCCCAATCTAGTCTCCTCTAAAAAAAAAAGAACTTTATTACTAAGCCTATAAAATAAAATAAAATAAAATAAAAATAACTTCCGAAACTTGGGTGAAACCTTATCCCTGGGCCTTTGGAAATTGGGGTGCTTGGGAGGGGAGTTTCTCTTCCTACAAGGCCCACAATGCTTTTTGGGTGCGGACAGTGAGAGTGTTGTAAAACCACCCCTGTCCTAACATGATACCCATTTGTTGGAAATTTATTTACAATCCGGGAAGTTATTTTCACATGTGGTGGACTTGTTCTCATGCACGACAATTTTGGCAAAAAATTAGAATTTGGATAGAGGAAATAAGAAAGCAGAAAGTAAAATTCAAACCGGAAATTTTTTTATTAGGCATGTTAGAACCAAATATGAAAAAGAACCACCGATACTTGATTCAGATAACAGATAATCAGAGTTGGAAGAGACCTTATAGGTCATCTAGTCCAACCCCCCACCCAGGCAGGAGACCATTTCTGACAAATGGCAGCCCAATTTCTGCATATTATAACAGCAGCTAGAATAAGTATTGCTCAAAATTGGAAATTGACTACAACCCCTTCAGAAAACATGATAATCAATAAAATACTTGAATGTGCCAAGATAGATGGACTAACTAAACTGCTAAAAGATCATCGACAGTGAATATTACAAAACATGGGATATCTGATACGACTGATTAAAGAAAAGGTGATATCTGATGACCTGGTAGGTAACATTTGGAAAATAACGGTGATGGGTAAATAAAGGTAAATAAACTATATGTATGGATATATAGAGTTTAAAATGACGAAGGAGTTATTATGACAATGTATAACCAATCCATTATCCTCCACTGAGAGACAAACAACCTTCTCTCTAATATACAATTTGGTTTCAGAAAAAAATTGTCCTGCAATCTGCAACTCTTACACTGCAAAAACATATGGACTACAAAACTCGATCAGGGCAAAGCAACAGACGCAGTCTACACAGACTTCTGTAAAGCCTTTGATTCAGTGATACATGACAAACTACTCCTAAAACTAAAATCTTATGGTATCTCTGGACACCTGCATAACTGGATAGAAGCATTCCTGTCAAACAGACAACAAATGGTCAAAATTGGGAGCGTCCTATCAAATTCTGTACCTGTCAACAGTGGTGTCCCTCAAGGCAGTGTTCTAGGACAAACTCTTTTCATATTCTACATAAATGACCTCTGTGATCATATTAAGAGCAACTGCCTTCTCTTCACTGATGATGTAAAGCTGTTCAATATGACAGACAATACTGCTACCCTTCAAAAAAATCTCGACTATGTATCAGAATGGTCAAACAAATGGCAACTTCAAATCTCAACAAATAAATGCTTTGTCTTACATATTGGCAAAAAAATCAGAAAATAAAATACAGGCTGAATAGTCAAGACCTTGTTGATGATCCAAACTCTGTCAAGGACCTTGGAGTACTCATCTCTAATGACCTAAGTGCTAGAGCCCACTGTAACTACATAGCCAAAAAGGCGTTAAGAGTTGTTAACCTAATCCTACGTAGCTTTTTCTCTGGTAATATCACACTACTAACTAGAGCATACAAAACATTTGCTAGACCAATACTTGAATACAGCTCATCAATCTGGAACCCACATTACGTATCTGATATTAACACAGTTGAGAAAGTCCAGAAATATTTCACAAGAAGAGTTCTCCACTCCTTTACTCGTTGCAGAATATCTTATGCCACCAGACTTGAAATTCTAGACCTAGAAAACCTAGAACTACGTCACCTTCGGTCCGATCTAAGTATAGTATATAAAATCATACATTGCAATGACTTACCTGTCAATGAATACTTCAGCTTCAACCATAACAACACAAGAGCAAACAATAGATACAAACTCAAGGTTAACTGCACCAAATTTGATTGCAGGAAATACAATTTCAGCCAGAGTGGTCAATGTCTGGAATACTCTACCTGACTCTGTGGTTTTTTCCCCAAACTCCAAAAACTTAACTTTAAATTGTCTACTATTGGCCTCGCCCCTTTCCTAAGAGGTCTGTAGGGCGCGTGCATAACCACACCAACGTGCTTACCGTCCCTGTCCTACTGTTTCTTTTATTTTTCTTATATGTACCCATTTCATATATTCATAATTATGTATATACTTATACCTATTATCTTGTAAGCGATTGACAAATCAAATAAATAAATTAAAAATAAATAAATAACTTGCTATCAGTAGGAAAATACAAGTGTGTCTATTGCTCAAGCAATGCTGTAAAATGTATATATTGGACTGCCATTTGTGAGAAATGGTGTAGGGTCCCTTAGATGACCTATAAGATCCCTTCCAACTCTGATTATCTGTTATCTGTTATATATGTTTTTAATTTTGATATTTCATCAAATAAATGAAGCAACAATACTGATACTAAATGGTGTATAGTCTCCTGCTTCGGCAGGGAGTTGGACTAGATGACCTACAAGGTCCCTTTCAACTCTTGTATTCTATACTCAATGGAACAGAAGTTGCCTTTGGAAGTTGTGGGAGCTTCATCCCTGGAGGCTTTCAAGAAGAGATTGGATTACCCTCTGTCAGAAATGGTGTAGGCTCTTCTGCTTGGGCAGGGGGTTGGACTAGATCAGGGGTCGCCGATCTTTTGGACCTCAGGGACCACCAAACTCATAATTTTAAATCCCAGGGACCACTAACCAGTTCTGTGGGCATGACCTAATTTGTGGGTGTGGCTTGATGATCATGTGACTGGCTGGGCACGGCTATTATGTAAATATTATAAATATCTATATAAATATTGAACTTTTTATAAAAAAGAGCAACTTTTACCCCAAATCCGGCAAAGCAGACAGGCAAATTGAGTTGCTCACAGAATCACAGATTCATTCAGAGATCTATCTATCTGCCATCGGCTAGCTCAGTCTATCACAGAAAATTTGCTTGCAAGCAAACTCACAAAATTTGCTAGCAAGCAAACTCACAAAATCAACTCACATACACACCGTGGTATGTAAATATTGAATTTTTTATTTAAAAAAGAGCAACTTTTACCCAAAATAAGGCAAAGCAGGCAGACAGATTGAGTTGCTCACAGAATCAATCAGTGATCTATTGATCTGCCATCAGCTAGCTCAGTCTCTCAAATTTGCTTGCCGTGAGTCTGCACTGAATAATAGAACCTTCAGTCCTAAGGGAGATTCGGCTGTGCTTAAAAGCAGAGCCGAAGATCTAAAGACTAGCCAAAAAGCAAGAAATTCAACCATTTTCTGCTTCCTAGCTATTCTAAATCTCCCAGCACAGCAGAACAGCTGATGGTTGAAAAATAGTAATTTAGCAGGCAAGTTTGTCGGTTAAGGAGTGAGTGGGCGAGGAGGGATCCCGCGAGCCATGTGGACAGCGCAGCCTTGTGTTTCTGTGCAGCCTGGATTAATTGCTTTGAGGGGGGTGCTCTGGGTGTGAGATTTCTCAAGGCCCACCAAAATTTTCTCAAAACCCACTAGTTGGCGACCGGTGGACTAGATGACCTACATGGTCCCTTCCAACTCTTTTATTCTATACTCAATGGAACAGAAGTTACCTTTGGAAGTTGTGGGAGCTTCATCCCTGGAGGCTTTCAAGAAGAGACTGGACTGCCCTCTGTCAGAAATAGGGTAGGGTCTTCTGCTTGGGCCAGGTGGATTGGATTAGATGACCTATAAGGTCCCTTCCGACTCTGATTGTCTCTTATCTGTTATATATGTTATACAATTTTTTAATTTTGATATTTCATCAAATAAATGAAGCAACTGTTTCTTAAAAAACAACAACAACCAAACAAACCCGTCCCTGCCCTACAAATCTTTTAATCCATTTGGCGGGTTGGGTGGGGGGAGATTAAAGGAGATTAACATGCTCGGTGTAGTCCTAACCGCCTTTGCAAGATGCCCGTAAAAAGACAAGGTATGTTTGCTCCTGGATTAAATGTGTGGTTTATTTTTCAAACTCTACAGGTTAGATTTTTTGGGGGAGGGGGTTTGTCCCTTAGAGATTGGGGAGACAATTCTCTTCTCAACTCTTGAGAGCTCATGGTGTATTGGGGGCTTGGGTGCCTCCCCTGCA
This sequence comes from Bungarus multicinctus, assembly GCA_023653725.1. NCBI lineage: Eukaryota > Metazoa > Chordata > Lepidosauria > Squamata > Elapidae > Bungarus > Bungarus multicinctus. The sequence continues at coordinate 147,242,605 of CM042840.1, read as the reverse complement.
AAGAGGTGGTTGATAGGGGTCTTTGCCCCTTCAAGGTGAAGCAAGGAGATCTCCAGTGAGGAATGGGGGGGGGCGGCTTTTCTATTGCCCTTTCCTTTTTCTTTTTAATAGTGTTTTTTATTATTTTCCATTAATGCAAATCGTAATTACATTTTCGAGAGTGTTTATATCTACATATGTTATTGTCTCCTATTTCTATCCTCTATCCGTACATTTTTGTTTATTTTATTTTTTTTAATTTGGTTTGTCAATTGCTTACAAGATAATAGGTATAAGTAAAAACGTAGTTATGAATACATGGATACATATAAGAAAAATAAAATATAAAATATAAAAGAAACAATAGGACAGGAACGGTAGGCACGTTGGTGCGCTTATGCAGGCCCTTACAGACCTCTTAGGAAAGGGGTGAGGAAGTCCATAGTAGACAGTCTAAGGTTATCACCAATAATTGTTATATTTACTTATCATCAATAGTTATTTTATGTATATATGTGTATGTATATATATATATATATATATACTTTGTATTACAACACCCTGTTAAGCCCCAATTAAGGGAGAAAGCATACTGCTTTCTTTTCTGTCTTTCGGCTCATCACCAGAGACCATACTGACAGAAAGCTATTTGTTTCGTTGCCTTACACATATATATATATATATATATATATATATATATATATATATATATATTCGAATCCCAGTAAGGGTATGGCTAGCTGAAGAGAGCTAACTAGCTCGAAATAGATCTATCCTAGTCTCCCTTATTTATTATTTAAAATTATCAGCTTAAAAACCTTACACACACATACACACTCATATATATATATATATATATATATATATATATATATATATATATATATATATATATATATATATATATTCTTATGTTTTCACGGGTATTTATTTATTTATTTTATTTGTCAATTGCTTACAAGATAATAGGTATAAGTAAAAACATAGTTATGAATACATGGATACATATAAGAAAAATAAAATATAAAATATAAAAGAAACAATAGGACAGGAAAGGTAGGCACGTTGGTGCGCTTATGCAGGCCCCTTACAGACCTCTTAGGAAAGGGGTGAGGAAGTCCATAGTAGACAGTCTCAGGTTATCACCAATAATTGTTATATTTACTTATCATCAATAGTTATTATATATATATATGTATGTATGTATGTATGTATGTATGTATGTATGTATGTATGTATGTATGTATATTCTTACGTTTTCACGGGTATTTATTTATTTATTTTATTTGTCAATTGCTTACAAGATAATAGGTATAAGTAAAACATAGTTATGAATACATGGATACATATAAGAAAAATAAAATATAAAAGAAACAATAGGAGAGGGATGGTTAGGTACTTTGGTGCGCTTATGCACGCCCCCTACAGACCTCTTAGGAAAGGGGTGAGGAAGTCCATAGTAGACAGTCTAAGGTTAAAGTTTTTGGGGTTTGGGGAAGAAACCACAGAGTCAGGTAGAGTATTCCAGACATTGACCACTCTGTGGCTGAAGTCGTATTTCCTGCCATCAAGTTTGGTGCCGTTAACCTTGAGTTGTATCTATTGTGTGGTTATGGTTGAAGCTGAAGTATTCATTGACAGGTAGGACATTACAACGTATGATTTATTTATATGTATGGTATTTAGATATGTATGGTATTTAGATTTCTTCGGGTATTTTCCCATGTTTTAATATTTGTGCTTTTATTATAGCGACGTTTCTGCAGAATCTCATCTGCCATCCTCAGGCTTGTGTATTGGGTTCTTTTTAATCTTATGTGTCAGGCTTGGCATATATATATTATATATAGAAAACCAGTGATTATTAATATCTAACTTTATTTATTCTACATATCTACATGTCTATGTGTCACTATCTTGAGTATTCTCCTATATAATCATTCTGTTTCAATTTTTATCTCTATTTTCTAACTATTCATGCCATCTATTTGCCATACTAAGTAATACTCATTGGCCTTTTTCCTATTACCTTCTGATACTCTTCCTTGGTTGCCAAGGAATTGTGTTAGAGGAGGGGGGCAGCCATGTTCCCCATGAAAGTGAGGGGGGGGCAGAAGGGAGCCCCCAATTCTGGTGTGAGCCCCTCCCCAACATTTCTGGTATGAGCAGAGGAGTCCGGCCAGGATGAGGGGCGGGGCAGAGAAAGGAGAACACCGCCATCTTGGGCTGCCCCCAAGTTGGCAGTCAAGCTGTTGGTGTAGCAGAGATGCCAGCCCAGGCTCTGGGAAATGGGGTGGGGGGGTGTCATTGAGCTGGGGGAGGGTTGATTCTCCCTTGAGGGTGGAGGATGGTCAGTGAAGGAAGAAGGAGGTCAGGGTGGGGGTGCAGAGAACGAGGTGGACAAAAGCTGGGGCCTCACTCCACCCCCTCCAAGAAGAGAGAAAAGTAAACCATGGCACGGTTAGAAAATTTCCCTAGGTCAGTGTTTTCTTGGCTGCTTTAAGATTACAGGTTACCAGACTTGGAAGGGACCTTGGAAGTCATCTAGTCCAACCACCCCACCCCCCTACACCATTTCTGACTGATGGCTGTCCAGTCTCTTCTTGAAAACCTTCCAGGGATGAAGCTCCCATAACTTTTGAAGGCAATTTCTGTTCCATGGGTTGGTTGTTTTCACAGAACATTCCTCTTTATTTCCAGGTTGAATCTCTCCTGGATCAGTTTCCATCCATTATTCCTTGCCTGGCCTTGGGGGGGAGGGGGGGGCTTTGGAAAATAGCTTGACCCCCCCCCCTCTTTTTGGCAGGCCTCAAATATTGGAAGACTGCTCTCCTGCCTCCCCTGGTCCTTTTGTTCATTAAAATCAGATGAAAATCAGATTAACAGAGTTGGAAGGGACCTTGTAGGTCATTTAGTCCAACCCCCTGCTCTCAATTATTGGAAGGCTGCTCTCCTGTCTCCCCTGGTCCTTCTCTTCCCTAGACTAGCTAGGCCCAGTTCCTCCAACCGTTCATCATAGGTTTTAGATGAGAGGGCTTCAACCCCCTGAATTCCTCTTGAAGAGTTCTCTTTTGCAACATTCCCCAAAAGAAATTTACAGGATGATACCAATTCCAGCACTTGAGCAGGAGGTTGGACTCTATTCTGATTGTAATTGTAAAAAACTTTTAGAACAGGCAGGGGTGAGGAACAATGGCCGCTTTGGACCGGCTCCCAGAATTCCTGAGACAACATGGGGAAGGATGGCCCCTTTTATGACATGTAGATTTCAATTCCCAGAATTCCTGAGCCAATATAGCGAAGGATGGCCCCTTTTATGACATGTGGATTTCAATTCCCACAATTCCTGAGCCAATATGGCGAAGGATGGCCCCTTTTATGACATGTGGATTTCAATTCCCAGAATTCCTGAGCCAATATAGCGAAGGATGGCCCCTTTTATGACATGTGGACTTCAATTCCCAAAATTCCTGAGCCAATATAGCGAAGGATGGCCCCTTTTATGACCTGTGGACTTCAACTCCCAGAATTCCTGAGCCAATATGGCAAAGGATGGCCGCTTTTATGACATGTGGACTTCAACTCCCAGAATTCTTGAGCCAACATGGCGAAGGATGGCCCCTTTTATGACATGTGGACTTCAATTCCCAGAATTCCTGAGCCAATATGGCAAAGCCTGGCCCCTTTTATGACCTGTGGACTTCACCTCCCAGAATTCCTGAGCCAATATGGCAAAGGATGGCCCCTTTTATGACATGTGGACTTCACCTCCCAGAATTCCTGAGCCAACGTGGGGGAAAGATGGCCCCTTTTATGACCTGTGGACTTCACCTCCCAGAATTCCTGAGCCAACCATGCTAAGTTCAGAGGTCAAATTATTCTCCAAAACACTTCAAGTCTGGACAAGATGGATGGAAACTAACCCAGGAGAGAAGCAACCTGAACTAAGGAAAAACTTCCTAACAGGGAGGACAATTAACCAGGGGAACTCCTTGCCACCAGAAGTTGTGGGTGCTTCATTCCTGGAGGTTTTTAAGGAGAGATTAGAGAACCATCTGTCTCAAATTGTGTAGGGTCTCTTGCCTGAGCAGGGGATTGGACTAGATGACCCACAAGGTCCCTTCCAACTATTCTGATTGATTGATTGATTGATCAGGCTGAGCACCTTGCAGTTGACCAACCAAACATGGAGAAAAACAGACCTTGTTCAAAACAACCCAGATCCTTCTTTTAACACGGTTTATAATAACAGAACCACGAAAGCTGGCTCATACCGAGGAGAATCAAGGCGATGCCATCTTGAGTTTCTTCCTCACCCGTTTCCCATTTTTCGGAGCTAAACCAGCCTTTTGACACCGATGATGCTTATAAGCCCTCATCTTACGGCCACAGTTGAGACTGGAAGGTAGATGGTCATTAAGCGAGGCATCGCATGAACACACCCCACTTTAAGACTGTTTTGGCTGACGTTGATCAGCGAGACAGACGGCTCATACTATGCCAGAAGGGACCTCGGAGGTCTTCTAGTCCAGCCCTCTGACCCAAGGAAGGAGGTCTTACACCATCCCTCTTCGAATGGATGTCGCAGAACATTGTGCGATCCTGACTTACGACTGCCTGTCATCTTTCCCCACCGAGGGGAAAAAAATGGCAAATGGCCATCATGGGATACACACAAACACACAGACACATACGCTCCGGGATGCTGCAACTGTCATAAAATATACTGACCCGGTTGCTTAAACACCCGAATTGCAACCCACAGGGATGCCGCAACACCGTTGTAAGTGCGAGGACTGATGGTAAGTTGCTTTTTTTTCAGAGCATGGTCACTCAATCAATGGTTGTAAGTTGAGGATTCCCCATACTTCCTTCAAGGCTGCCTGTTTTGTGAGGGGCAGAGGCGTCCCTCTTCCATCTCCTTATCGCGGCCTTCTCTTTCTCGTTCTCTGACCCAGATGCGGCGGCCATTTTGCAGCTGCTGAAGCAACCGCCCACGGCCTCGAACCCGGATTCCCAGCTCAAGATGGACAGGCTCCTGGGGATTTTCCAGAGTGATCTTTTCCAGGCCCTTTTGGGTAGGTAATAACACTGGCGAGAACCATGTGGGAGGAGGGTGGGGGGAACCTCCAAAAAACAAAAGCTTAGGATCACCGGGTGGTGTCCCATCCACTATAGGAGCCACTTTGGCTTTCTGCGAATGGTCGCTGGTTCTGAAGGGCCAAGGAAAGGCAGCTTCCTGCAAGAGGTATTTTTTTTCCTCTTTGCTTCTAGGGGCTCACTAAGAAAGGATTTTTCCAAATGACCCTCAGAGCATTAAATATTTCCTATATTATTATTATTATTATTATTAACGTGCTCTGATGCTAAGGAGTTCTACTCCCCCTCCCCACCTGGAAAGAAATTGAGGAGTTTCAGTTTCAGTTTTTCACAGCAGCAGCAAGCAGCTTTAGTACAGAACAGTTGAGCTAAGGCGTGATGCCCAGCTCCTTGCTGTCTTCTCCTTGCTCACACAGCAAATACTGCTTCGGTTTCCAAACAGCCCTCCACTCTCTCCCACACTGACAAGACGCTAGCCAGATGAATACCCATGTAGGCAGAGACAGATATTTTTTTTCCTTCTTATTTTCCACCCCAAAAACTAAGCCCAACTATCTGGTTTCATAGCGAAGCACAGGGATCGAGCTAGTAAATTTAATAAATAAAGAAGGCTTTCTGGATCTTTGGAGGGGTTAAGCTGGTGCCACTTGCAACTGCGTAAGGATGCAAGGCTACTTCCTCACTCGATGCCTCCTCTCTGCCTGGCTAGTAGCTTCATAGCACGGGGATCGAGCTAGTCCATAAATAAAAGTATTTGTCATCGGGAATATAATTTTCACCCACAGGCTGGATTTTCCTTGGGGCAAGTGGAGCAGGAAAGTAGTCCTGAAGATGTGTCCCACAGTCTTCTTAGCCCCCTACCTCATCACAAACCAGGTTTACAGAACAAGGCTTGTTCGGATGTATTTTTACATCCGGCAATCTCTGTTTCAGTTGAGCGAAGGGCTCGCCAAAGCCTGTAATTTTCCAGGCTTTCAAAAGGTGGCTTATATTTAGCAGAGTTGCCGGAGAGAACGCCTTCGACAGACGGAACAGAAGCAGCCGCTCAAATATGTCTGTGTAATCCTGGTTTGCTGGAGAGCAGCCTCAAAGTTAGCCAGGAATCTTGGTTAAGGAATGGCTACAAGAACCAAGAACCTGGAAAGCTGGCTGGTTGAGTTCATACGGTGCAGTGGTGTTTGTTTCTTCAGCTTTAAGATAGGTGGACTTCAACTCCCAGAAATCTCCAGGCAGCATGGAATTCTGGGAGTTGAAGTTCACCTGTTTAAAGGTCTGCCATGCTGGCTGAGGAATTCTGGGAGTTGAAGTCCATCCATTGTAAGGTCCGCCATGTTGACTGGGGAATTCTGGGAGTGAGAAACGCTGCTTTACATTGTATTTCAGCAAGCCAAATAAAGACATTAAGAAGTGTACATTAAGTAGAGTTTGAAAAGGAGATTCATGATTTAAATGGGGTTAAAATGCCGGAATCCTGGTTCTTTTTCACCAGGCAGCTTAGGTGAAATTTCTCTAAAAGATTTATTTGGTTTTTTTTTTTTTTAATCCAGATATCCAGGAGTTTTATGAAGTCACCATCTCCGAAAGGTCACTGCCAAAAGTAAGGATGGGTTTCATTTGTCTTTCACCCCAATTCCCACCCCCTAAGATTTGCCTGTATTCGCTTTGGGGTTCAGCGCCCAAAGGGCCCCCCGTTTAACACCCTCACACCTTCCTTCGGCCTACGGAAGAAACCACTCAATGTTGGAGACTAAAACATTAACCGACAATAAAAAGTGAGTTTAATTTTGGCAGTGATAAATAACAGATAATCAGAGTCGGGAGGGACCTGATAGGTCATCTATAAGGCCGCCCAAACGGGAGGCCCTACACCATTTCTGACAGATGGCAGTCCAATCTCTTCTGAGGGCAACTTCTGTTCCATTGAATATAGAATGCCAGAGTTGGAAGGGACCTTGTAGGTCATCTAATCCAACCTCTGGCCCAAGCAGGAGACCCTACACCGTATTTCTGACAAACGGCAATCCAATCTCAGCCATGGGATTCAGCCGGTTTGCAGTGGTTTGGGAGAACCGGTTGTTAATTTGCTGAGCAATTTTGGTGAACCGGTTGTTGGAAGAACTCATGAGAGGCAGAGGACCGGTTGTTAAATGACTGGAGTCCCACCACTGGATGACCCCTGCTGTACTTGCGGTGGGGATAGGGAATGCCCAAATATATAAGGGGTGCGGCTGCGCCCCCCCTGCCACCCATGCCGATCCGTTTCCTTCCCGGCGTCTGGGTGGGTACGGAGGATGTGGCTTGAGATCAAAAAAACTTGGCACGAAGGCAAGTATATTGGAAACTCTGCAGGCTGTGTTGGCCCATCGGGTCAAACCGTGGTTTGTTTAATCACGGTTTATTTGTTTAACGACCTGTATTTGCCGCCTTCACCTTACATCCAGCGACTATGGGGGTCTTACAACGTATGGAAAATGAATAAAACCCTGGTTGGGTTCTAAGGTGCCGAGTTCTGATGTGACCATTGTGGCATAATGAGCCAAAAAAAAAAAAACCTTACATACAGATAAGAGATCATCAGAGTTGGAAGGGACCTTGTAGGTCATCTAGCCCAACCCTCCCCCCCCCAAGCAGGACACCATTTTCTGAAAGAAAGGAAGAAAAGAAAGAAAGGGAAGGAATGGAGAAAGGAAGGAAAGGGAAGGAGGAAAGGAAGGAGGGAGGAAAGAAGGAAGGAAGGAAGGAAGGAAGGAAGGAAGGAAGGAAGGAAGGAAGGAAGGAAGGAAGGAAGGAAGGAAGGAAGGAAGGAAGGAAAAACAGAATACCAGAGTTGGGAGGGACCTTATAGGTCATCTGATCCAAACCCCTCCCCCGCCCAAGCAGGAGACCCTACCCCATTTCTGAAAGAAAGGAGAGAAAAGGAAGGGATGGAGAAAGGGGGAAGGAAGGAAGGAAAGAAAGGAAGAAAGGAAGAAAGGAAAGAAAGAAAGAGAAAGAAAGAAAGAAAGAAAGAAAGAAAGAAAGAAAGAAAGAAAGAAAGAAAGAAAGAAAGAAAGAAAGAAAGAAAGAAAGAAAGAAAGAAAGAAAGAAAATGCAGGTAGTTCTTGAGTTATGACCGTTCAGAGTTACAACGGCCCTGGAAAAAGTGACATGATTGTTTTTCACACTTCATGGCAGCTTATTCCCCACCCACCCACCCACCCTCCGGTCACATGATCAAAATTCGGATGCTTGACAATGGATTCATATTTATGACCGTCCCGGGGGTGTGTGTGTTACATTATCTCCTTTTGCGACCTTCTGACAGGCAAAGGCCATGGGGAAAGCCAGATTTACTTAACAACTGTGTGACTCACTTAATAACGGTGGCCAAAAAAGGTCATAAACTCAGGCATGACTCGCATAACAGCTGCTTTGCTTAGTAACGGAAGCCTGGAGAAGGTGTGTGTATAAGGCCTGTAGAATTAGAGAAAGAGAAAGAGAGAAAGGTAGACAGACAGATGAAATGATAGGTAGATGATAGAGAGAGAGAAAGAACATTAATGATAGAGATAGACAGATAGATAGGACAGATAGAGATGATAGATAGAGACATAGATAGATGATATATGATTAGATAGATAAATATAGATGATAGAGAGATGATAAGAAAGACAAATAGATATACATGATAGATAGATAGAGATAGATTAGATGATAAATAGAGAGAAGATTATATAGAGAGATGAGAGAGAGATGATGAGAGATAAATGGATATAGATGCTAAATAGAGATAGATTAGATGATAGATAGATGATAGATAGATAAATAATACATATAGATGTAGATAAGTATGATTAGATAGATAGATAGATAGATAGATAGATAGATAGATAGATAGATAGATAGATAGATAGATAGATATTCTTAGATATAGTATATAGCTAGATTAGATGATAGAGAAAAAGATGATAGATGATAGATAGAGATATAGATAGATGATAGATAATAGAGATGGATAGATAGGTATGATTAGATAGATATTCTTAGATATTTTTTTATTTTTCTTATATGTATCCATGTATTCATAACTATGTTTTTACTTATACCTATTATCTTGTAAGCAATTGACAAATAAAAAATAAATATAGTATATAGATAGATAGAAATAATTAGATGATAAGAGAGAGAAAGAGATGATAGATACTGCAGATAGGTATAGGATATTGATATAGATAGAAATAGATTAGTAGCAATAGAGATAGATAGATAGATAGATAGATAGATAGATAGATAGATAGATAGATAGATAGATAGATAGATAGATAGATGCATAGATAAATAGATAGATAGATAGATAGATAGATAGATAGATAGATAGATAGATAGATAGATAGATAGATAGATAGAGATGCATAGATAAATAGATAGATAGATAGATAGATGAATAGATAGATAGATAGATAGATAGATAGATAGATGCATAGATAGATAGATAGATAGATAGATAGATAGATAGATAGATAGATAGATAGATAGATAGATAGATAGATAGATAGATAGATAATAGAGAGTGAGAAAGAGGTGATAGGTGATGGATAAATAATAATAGATTATAGGATAAATGATAGAGAAAATGAGAAAGAGAGATGGAGATGTAGAGATAGAAGATAGACGATAGATGTATAATGTTATAGATGAAAGATAGATACATGCACACAGAGAGAGATACAATAAAGAAGGAAAAAAGAGGAAGAAGATGAAAGGGGAAGGAATCGTCCAGAGAAAAGATCTAACTGGGTCAGGCAGGAAGAGAGATCCGTCGAGGGTATCTTTGCTTTAATTAAGTGAAATTCCAGTTAATTAATCTCTGGGTTTTTCCCGTAGGAACCAGAAACAGAGTAGGAGGACATGGGGCTCACGTCTGGTGGGGGTGGGGTGTGGGGGGAGGGGAGAGGCAGGGTGTCCTTGACTGGGAAGGTTAGAATCCAGGAAATTCCTAACCCAAGGCAAGGAAAGGGGGTGCCGAGTTCCGATTTGACCATCGTGGCATAGTGAGCAGAAAGGAATCTCGCATACAGATAACAGATCATCAGAGTTGGAAGGGACCTTGTAGGTCATTTAGTCCAACCCTCCACCCAAGTGGGAGACCCTACACCATTTCTAACAATCTCTTCTTGAAAGCCTCCAGCAATGAAGCTCCCACAACTTCTGTTCCATTCTGTTCTATCAGAAAGTTTCTCTTTATTTCCAGGTTGAATTTTCTCCTTGTTCAATTTCCATCCATTGTTCCTTGTCTGGCCTTTGGGTGCCTTGGAAAATAGCTTGACCCCTATGGCAATTTGGAAAAGAATGAAGGAATATGTAAATATGTAAATATGCCCTAGAGAAGATCAATGTGTAAGGATAAAAGATATTGATTTATAACTACATATATTGAAAAATGTAAGGAGATGTAAAAGATGTCTAGATGTTGATAACAATGTATAAAGTTTTATTTTATGTTTTAAAATTTGAAAACTTAATAAAATTTATTAAAAAGAAATGAAAATAGCTTGACCCCCTCTTCCTCTCTGGAGCAGCCCTTCAAATATTGGAAGGCTGCTCTCCTGTCTCCCCTGGTCCTTTCGTTCATTAAAATCAGATGAAAGTCAGATTAACAGTCTTGGAAGGGACCTTGTAGGTCATCTAGTCCAACCCCTCCACCCTCAGATATTGGAAGATGCTCTCCTGTCTCCCCTGGTCCTTCTCTTCACTAGACTAGACTGCAACCATTCATCGTATATTTCAGCCTCCAGTCCCCTCATCATCCTGGTTGCTCTTCTCTGTACTTTTTCTAGAGTCTCAACCTCTTTTTTATAGGGTGGTGACCGAAACTGGATGCAGTTACTCTAGGTGTGGCCTTACTAAGGCTTTATAGAATGGTATTAGCACCTCCCTTGATCTGGATTGTATCCCTCTGTTAATACAACTTAGGATTGCATTGGCTTTTTTGGCTGCTGCTTCACACGGCTGGCTCCTATTTAGCTGGTTGTCCACTAAGACCCCAAGATCTGTGAGGGAGGTTTTGAGGTTTTCAAGAACAGCCTGGGGACAACCGGGATGGTGGGAGGTCTCCTTGCCTTGAGCAGCGGGGGTTGGGCTAGATGACCTTGGCGGCTCCCTTCCTGCCCAGTTTCTGGCTTCTCCTTGCCCAGAAGTTTCTCGTTCTCTCCTGTGGGAGTGGGGTTTTTTTTGGGGGGGGATGCCTTTGGGCTCCCCCCCCCTTTGGGGGAAGAGGCTGGTTACTCAGGAGCCCACCACCCCATATCTTGCATTCTGTCCCTCCCCCTTTATCCCCCCCCTCCGCCAGCCGGCCTGGTCTCCTTGCCCCCACCCTTTCCCCATCCATCCTGCATGCTTCCAGCACCTGCAGAGTTAACTCCCGGTGACGTGGCCACCAACCCACCTTCCTTCCGGCACGCCAGAGGTTAAGCCCCCTCCCCTTTTTCTCTGCCTCCTGTGCTTGGTGGGTCCTCCCCACCCACCCTGCGCCTGCCTTACCCCCTTCCTTCTGCCCTTCTCCGGAGGGGCGCTGGTACCCTGAGAGCCCTTCCTCTCTTCTTCCATACCTCTCTCCCTCCCCTACCTGCCCCCATCCTCGGGGAAGGGGGGGGCTTGATTTGGGGAGCAACCTCCTTCTCCTCTCCCCCCCCCCCCACCGCTCCAGCCCGCCCTCGCGCCCCTCCCCTTCCTTTCCCCATTCTGTCACTTCCCCCCCTCCCCAACCCACTCACCGCAAGCCAGCTCGCTTCTTCTCCTCCTCCTCCCCCCCCCTTCTCCCCCCACCCGCCTTTCCTCTTCCTCTCTTCGACTCATCCCTTTCGCTACACACGCGCCCCGCGCTCGCCTTTCCCTTCTGGCACATTGGTAGACAGAGCGAGCCCGCTTGCCCGCCCGACGGGCCCCCCGCCCCCCCACCCTCGTCCTACCCAACCACCGACCCCCCCTCATCCCACCCCCCCAACCCCCAAGGCGAGGAAGCCAAGGACCATTGTCCAAGGGGTAGAGGGAGGGGGGCGAGCGGTAACCCTGAGCCCCCGCCGTGTCTGATGTGCTACAGATCTCCTCCGCCTAGCTACTGCTACTTGGGTCCGGGATCAAATGGATTGCTTGTGTATAGTCACCACCAAGGTAAGGAGCAAACGCCCCCCCTCCCAACCGGCGAGAGACCCCCTTGGGGGGGGGAGGAGAAGGAGGAAGGGGGGAATGCCCGGTGTGTGTATGACTTGGGGAGGGGGGAGGAGAGGGGGCAAGAGGGCATGGGATAGGATGCCCGGCCAGCCCTAGTCTGCTGCGGGGTGGGGGGGTGGGGGGGTGAGGAATGGGGGCGGCGGGGGGGAGAAAGATGCGGAGTGGCACCGCCTGCTCGCTCTCTTTTCTCGGGCACGGTTTCCATGGGAGCTGAAGCCTGCGTGGGATCAGCCACTCGCGGGTTGGGGGTTGGGGGGTGTTTCAGACGGCTGGGGAGGGGGGGGGGCTTCGATAGGGAGAGAGGGGGGCGATGCCGAGCGCCCGGCAGGCCAGCGTGGGGGGGGGAGGGAGGAACCCCCCGGAGCTGGCCTTGGTGCTGAAACCCGCCCGCGATCCGCGGCGCTGGGGCCATGACGGCGCTAAAGGCGGAGAGGGGAGGGGGCGAGGGGGTCTGGGGATGGTTGGGGGGGGTGAGGGGCTGCATCTATGGAGCAGCCTCTGGGGAAAGGTCGGAAAAGCCCCCCTCCCTCCCTGCCTCCTCTAAGAGCGAAGGGAAGGGTCTCCCTTTCCCTCCCGCATCCGTTCCTTACAAATGAGGGAGGGGGCGCTTTTTTTTCTTCTCTCCCTGCCCCCCCCCCCGCCCCACCCGCAGCACGGATTGGAGGGACCCCAATGAAAGACCGCCACCCACCCGCGTTATTTTTCTCCTCTTCCCCCCTGTTGCATCGCGGGTGTTGGCTGCGCTGATGTTGCGTGGGGAAAAGGTTTTTTTGGGGGGAGGGGGGTATCTTTCTGGATGGCGGCCTTTCTGGGTGCTGCCCGTCCTGGGGGAAACTTGCCAGAGATCCGACGGGGAGGAAAGGAGGGAGAGAGGGAGGATCGCCTAAATGGCATCCCCAAGAGGCCAGGAGCCCATCTGCGCCTTCTTTCTTCCTTCCCCCTTGTCTCCCCTCTTTCCCCGGGGAGAGGGTGGACGCCTGGGGAGGGGGGTGCTGGGGGGTGGAGGAGGAGGAGGAGGTGGGAGATGCGGCATGGCCAGGCCTCACTTCGGGGCCTGGTGGCTTCGGCAAGATGCTGATTGGCAGCTGCCTCTTTTATCGGCGCTTTAGGAAGTAAGAGTTTCTTCTACAGGTGTGTGACGAGGGAGGTGACAGGTGTGTCGAGGCATGGGGTGGGGGGAGGGTGGGGGGGGAGAGAGCTTGAGGCGTGGCGGGGGGGGGGGGGAGAGAAGAGGTAGTGGTAGCGATGGGCAAGGAAGAGTAGGCGACTCTTTGAAGGCCTGGACCAGAAGCCAATTTGCCTCCGTTCTTGGGCTCTTCCTTGCTCCCTGGTCGATCCAACTCACCAGGCTTCCAAAAGAACAATGCAGCAATCGAGGAATCGAGGAGGAGTGTGTGTGTGTGTGTGGGGGGCACCCTGAAATGCTCAGCTCGCTCTCCCCCCCTTCCCCAATCTCCCAAAGCCGCCCCCTCCCCAATCGCCTTTGCCTTTGGGTGCAGAGCGATTCTGCAAGCCATGATTCAATCTTGGATTAATCGTGTGTGTGTGTGTGCGTGAATTGCCTGATTGCAAAAGAAGGGGAGGGGAAGGAGGGGAGGGGCTGGTTCAAGGGTCGGGGAGGGAGGGAAAGAAGAAGAAGAAGCGGTTCGGTTTTACTTCTGGCATCCTTAAAAAGAGCCCAGAAAAGGACTTTTTGGAGGAAATCATAGAGACTGGGTTGGTGGAAGGGGAGGGGGGGTGGGCGGGCGGGAGATGGTGGGGGGGGGGAGAGAGGAGAGAAAGAGTTCCAGAAATAGCAGCAGAAGGAGCCAATTCGTTCTGCCTGACACACACACACACACAGAGAGTGCATGCGCTAAACATCACACTCAGGACCGAGCAGGAATGCTGATTACACATACACATACACACACACAATGTTTCCGTCTGGGTGAAATACAACCTTGATGTTTAACCACGTCTGTGGCTTCTTCTTCTCTTTCTTTCCCCACCCCTGGAGCTGCAGTGCTGGTCCTTTCCCTCCACCAAGCCCCCCCTCCCCTCCCCTCTTCCAAGACTCCGAGTGGGTGGGTGGGTGGGTGGGTGGGTTTGATCTGGGAGGGGTCGGGCAGGTCTGCTGGCCAATGGCCAGCCGGAGAAAAGAGGGTGGGATTATTTGGGAGGGAGGTTCGCTTGGGAAAGGAAGCTTGTGCAAACCTCAGCAGGAGAGAGAGGTGGGGGGGGCGTCTTCCCCAGTATTTTATGCGGGGGGGGGGGGGGCTCGATGATGGGGAGAGGGGTTGGCATAGAAGAGCCAAGGGATTTAGAGAGCTGGACTGGAAGGATCCAAATGTTAAGGGGGGGGGGGGGTCAGCTCTGACATCAGGAACTGGCAGGGAGGCAGAGGTGGAAGGGTTGGTTAAAGAGCAGCCCACCGGTTTTGGGGTGGGGTTAGTGGGAGGCAGCTGGTTGGCATGGCACCCCTGGTAGTAGGGAAGAAGAAGAAGAGTATTTGGGGACTTACAGAATCCAAGGACTGGATGGAAGGGACCCTGAAGGTCTTCTAGACCAACCCCCAAGGGCCCAAGGCATGCATCCTTATACCATTGCCCCCAAAATGGTTGTCCTTTTTTTTTTCATGAAAACTGAGGGGGGGGGGGAGGGAGATGAGGGGTCCTTGGGGCTCTCTGAGGTTGGTTGAGCTCTTGTAGGTGTTTCATTACCCAAACTGGGCAACTTCATCAGTGGATAGGTGCGTAGGTAGGTGGGTGGGTGGGTGAATGGATGGATGGATGGATGGATGGATGATAGACAGATATAATGGATGGATGAGAGAGAGAAATAGAGAGATGGTAGATAGGTAGATGGATGGATAGGTGGATGATAGATATCATGGATGGATGGATGGATGGATGGATGGATGGGAGAGAAAGAGAGAGAGAGGTAGAGAAATGGTGATAGGTGGGTGGGTGGGTGGATGGATGGATGATAGACAGATATAATGGATGGATGGATGGATGAGAGAGAAAGAGAGAGGTAGAGAAATGGTAGGTAGCTAGGTAAGTAAGTAGATAGGTGGGTGGGTGGATGATAGACAGATATCATGGATGGATGAGAGAGAGAGTCAGAGAAATGGTAGGTAGGTGGGTGGATGGATGGATGATAGACATATCATGGATGGATGGATGAATGGATGGGAGAGAAAGAGAGAAGGAGGTAGAGAAATGGTAGATAGGTAGGTAGGTGGGTGGATAGATGGATGATAGATATCATGGATGGATGGATGTTAGACAGATACTATGGATGGATGGATGGATGAGAGAGAAAGAGACAGAGAGATAGAGAGATGGTAGGTAGGTAGATAGGTGAGTGGGTGGATGGATGGATGGATGGATGGATGATAGACAGATATCATGGATGGATGGGTAGATGGGAGAGAAAGAGAGAGAGAGGTAGAGAAATGGTAGATAGGTAGGTAGGTGGGTGGATGGGTGGATGGATGGAAGACAGATATCATGGATGGATGGATGAGAGAGAGAAATAGAGAGATGGTAGATAGGTGGATGGATAGGTGGATGATAGACAGATATGGATGGATGGATGGATGAGAGAGAGATGGTAGATAGGTAGGTAGGTAGGATGGATGGATGATAGACAGATACCATGAATGGATGGATGGATGGATAAGAGAGAAAGAGAGAGAGAGAGGTAGAGAAATGGTAGGTAGGTAGGTAGGTGGGTGGGTGGATGGATGAATGGATAGATGGATGGATGGGAGAGAAAGAGAGAAAGGTAGAGAAATGGTAGATAGGTAGGTGAGTGGGTGGATGGATGATAGACAGATATCATGGATGGATGGATGGATGGATGAGAAAAAGAGAGAGGTAGAGAAATGGTAGATAGGTAGGTGAGTGGGTGGATAGGTGATAGACAGATATCATGGATGGATGGATGGATGGATGGATGGATGAGAAAGAGAGAGGGGTAGAGAGATGGAAGATAGGTAGGTAGGTGGGTGGATGGGTGGATGGATGGAAGACAGATATCATGGATGGATGGATGAGAGAGAGAAATAGAGAGATGGTAGATAGGTGGATGGATAGGTGGATGATAGACAGATATGGATGGATGGATGGATGAGAGAGAGATGGTAGATAGGTAGGTAGGTAGGATGGATGGATGATAGACAGATACCATGAATGGATGGATGGATCGATAAGAGAGAAAGAGAGAGAGAGAGGTAGAGAAATGGTAGGTAGGTAGGTGGGTGGGTGGATGGATGATAGACAGATATCATGGATGGATGGATGAATGGATGGATGGATGGATGGATGGGGGAGAAAGAGAGAAAGGTAGAGAAATGGTAGATAGGTAGGTGAGTGGGTGGATGGATGATAGACAGATATCATGGATGGATGGATGGATGGATGGATGGATGGATGGATGGATGGATGGATGGATGAGAAAAAGAGAGAGGTAGAGAAATGGTAGATAGGTAGGTGAGTGGGTGGATAGGTGATAGACAGATATCATGGATGGATGGATGGATGGATGGATGGATGGATGGATGGATGGATGGATGGATGAATGGATGGATGAGAAAAAGAGAGAGGTAGAGAAATGGTAGATAGGTAGGTGAGTGGGTGGATGGATGATAGACAGATATCATGGATGGATGGATGGATGGATGGATGGATGGATGGATGGATGGATGGATGGATGAGAAAAAGAGAGAGGTAGAGAAATGGTAGATAGGTAGGTGAGTGGGTGGATAGGTGATAGACAGATATCATGGATGGATGGATGGATGGATGGATGGATGGATGGATGAGAAAAAGAGAAAGGTAGAGAAATGGTAGATAGGTAGGTGAGTGGGTGGATGGATGATAGACAGATATCATGGATGGATGGATGGATGGATGGATGGATGGATGGATGGATGGATGGATGAGAAAAAGAGAGAGGTAGAGAAATGGTAGATAGGTAGGTGAGTGGGTGGATGGATGATAGACAGATATCATGGATGGATGGATGGATGGATGGATGGATGAGAAAGAGAGAGGGGTAGAAAGATGGAAGATAGGTAGGTAGGTGGGTGGATGGATGGATGGATGATAAACAGATACCATGAATGGATGGATGGATGAGAGAGAGAGAGAGGTAGAAAGATGGTAGATGGTAGAAACATTGGAAGGGACCTCGGAGGTCTTCTAGTCCACCCCCCCTGCTGGAGCAGGAGACTCTCTATAGCCTTTCAGACCAAAGGTTGCTCCAATCTCTTCTTGAAAGCCTCCTGCGAGGGAAGCACCCACTGCTTCTAGTGGCAAGCCGTTCCGCTGGCTACTTGTCTTCAATTCCCAGCAATTTCCCCCTTTTAGTTGGGGGAGGGGGAATTTTCTCTCTGGGGGAAAGATGGCTTCTTGCCCTGCCCTCGGGGACTTTGGAGGGCAACTCTTGTGCCTGCCAGGAAGCCCTTGGTAAGGGCAACTTCAGAGGGAGGGGGGAGGTTTCCATGAAGCCCCCACCTCCTAATTAATAATGGATCTGCGAAGAATGATGAATGGCTTCCTGTTGCCTTCCTGACCCTCATCCATCTCGGCTGTTACCAGATCTTCTCGTGACAGGCTGTAAGTTTTATGCCACTTAAGGAATAGGGGGGGAGAGAGACCCCTGGGGGGGGGGCTTTCAAATTGAGATACCCTCCCCTTCCTTTCTTACAACCACATCAAGGAACTGACTCATGTTTTTGTCCGTAAAGCAGAAAATTTGTAGCTCAGGGTTGAAATGAAGGGGCTTTGGGGGTTTCCTGGCAGACATTTCACGACCCCGCTAGGGAATATCATCAATGCTAGAAGGGTGTGGGGTTTGCAGGTGGGGGGGGAGGAGGAGGAGGAAGAGGAAGAGAAGGAGGAGGATTATTCTGGGGTCCTTGGTGCTTCCTGAGCTTGCTTGTTTCATGACCCAACTAGGGAATATCATCAAAGTGCTGGAGGGGAGGGGAGTCCGCAGAGAGGAGGAGGAGGAGGAGGAGAAAAGAGAGGAGAAAAGGAGGAGGAGGAAAGAGAAGAGAAGGAAGAGGAAGACTGTGGGGTCCTTGGTGATTTTCTTGCAGACGTTTCATGACCCAACTAAAGAACATCATCAGTGTCATCAGGGTTAAGATGGGAGTGAGGTTTGCAGAGAGGAGGAGGAGGAAGAGAGGAAGGGAGGAAGGTATTCTCTGAGCTTGGTAGTTTTCTTGCAGACATTTCATGACCCAACTAGGTTACATCACTAGTGCTTGGTGAGTTCTTAGAGAGCACCAAGGATCCTTCCCTTCTTGTCCATTCCTGGCCCTGGCAAGACTTTTCCTCAAGCCATGGCTTAAACCTGGCTTAAAACATCCCTTCCCACATTCCCACCATTCGAAGAACGGGCTCCAGCTAAAGAGAGGATGGAGAGTTGGCATGATGGAAGGGCAGACATGGCTCAGTTTCACCCCTTTTTCTGAGACCCCAAAACACACCAAGCCCAAAGATTAAGCCGAGATGCAAAGTAACCAAGCTGAACCCCATTTCTACCAATGCAGCTGTTTCATGGATTGGGTTTAATGAAGGAAGAGAGTTTCTAAGCCAGAAGAAAAGCAAATTTTGCAGGGACCAGATAGATTTATTTCCCCATCCTGGTTTGGGTTGAAGGTTGCAATTTAACGGTGCAATTTGAATTTTTTAGGGTGTTTTTTTTTTCTTCCTTACCCGTCCTGGTTGGTTCTGGAGGCGTCAGGGTTTAAATGTTGGTTTTTTTATTTTTATTTGTTTTTTTTAGCAATTGGGGTGTCATTTTAGGATGCCTTCTGGCCTGTGAAAATAGCAGCTTGAAAGCATCTAGACAAAGATAAATGCTCAGTGGGAAGAGGTGCAAAAGAAAGCGGGGGGGGGGAAGGGAAAAAAAAGATTTTTGGGATGGGAAAACCAGGGAAAAGTCACTTTTTGGCTAATTCTTTTGCAAAAGAATTTGGGACCAAGGTAGGGGGTGGCACTGGGCACCCCCAAAAGTCTTCCTCCTGGCCTTTAGCTCCTTCTCGTCTTGTTCTGCAGACAGTCTCTCTCTCTCTCTCTGTGTGTGTGTAGATATGTGTGTGAACAAGTTTAGCTGGCTTTTTGAAATGGCTTGTAATGAAACTCATTCCACCCCCACCCCCCACCAAAAATCCCCAGAAATGCATTTGCAAAGTTTCTTGGAGAGTTGAACATGTGAGTTTTTGGGGTGGGTGGGTGGGTGGGGGTGTGGCAGGCTCACGTGGCCAGCCTGATGTTTGAAGCAGGACTTGTGAATTGGGTTGGGGGGTTGTAGACAGACAGACAGACTGACAGACAGGTGAACCCATCTGTGGAAAATGCGCCACTTTGCAAGTTTGGAAGAAGAGCTGGGATTCTGGAAAAAAAAAAAAACCAGTAGGCTTGAAGGAAGAGAACATTAGCAGCTCAGGGTTGAAGGGTGGGGTCCTCAGGGGTCTCTTCAGCTTGTTTTGTGAGCCAACTAGGGAACATCATCGGTGGAGGGAGGAGGGGGAGGAGGAGATGAGGGGGAGGACTGTGGAGTCCTTGGTGCTCTCTGAGCTGGATGGTTTCCTTGCAGACGTTTCATGACCCAGCTAGGGAACATCATCAGGGCTAGAAAGGATTGTGGGCTTTGAGAAGGAGGCGCACTGTATAGCGTTTCTGCTCTCTGAGCTTGATTTATTTTCTTGCAGACGATGACCCGACTAGGGAACCTCACCAAAGCTAGAAATCCAACCTCCCCTCCCTTCTAACCCTGATGACGTTCCCTTGATGGGTCATGAGACGTCTGCAAGAAAAATCACCAAGCTCAGAGAGAAGTACAAAGCTTTGAGGTTTGGGAAAGCCGGGGGGGGGGGGGGGAGGGAGCATAATAGGCCTCGAGGGGCCGTGTTCCAATCGGGCACCCACTGGCTGGGGGGGGGGGGGGGGATTCTGGGAGTTGTAGTCCACCCATTTTTCCAGTTGTGCCAAGGATGGAAAACCTGGGTGTAGCAGTTGAAGTTCTCCTCAGGGGTCTGGAGAGATCTAAGTTGGTTTGGTCCCTAACCCTGCCTCCTCATTAAAGGATGCCCAAGTTCTGCGATGAAGGGAAAGGGGGCCACATGGAATAGCCTCCCTCCGAAGAATCAAGGAATGTCTCTATCTCAACTCTTAATATTAAAAAATTCAATTCAATTCAATTAAAAGGCTGCCAATAAGACCCCTTCTTTCAACCTTCTTCTATTTTCTTTTTTTATTTCCCCTTTTCCTCCCCCCCCCCACCTCCATCCCTGGAGGCTTTCAAGAAGAGTTTGAACTGCCATCTGTCAGAAATGGTGTAGGGTCTCCTGATTGGGCGGGGGGGTTGGACTAGATGATTCCCAGGGTCCCTTTCCAACTCTGTTATTATTCAGTTATTCAGAAATTCTGGGAGCTTCATCCTTGGAAGCTTTTCAAGAAGAGATTGGATTGTCCTCTGTCGGAAATGGTATAGGGCCTCCTGCTTAGGTGGGTGGGGGCGGATGGGTTGGACTAGATGACCTCCAAGGTCCCTTCCAACTCTGGCATTCTATATTCATTGGAACAGAAGTTGCCTTCAGAAGATGTGGGAGCTTCATCCCTGAAGGCTTTGAAGAAGAGATTGGACTGCCATCTGTCAGAAATGGGGTAGGGCCTCCTGCTTGGGAGGGGGGTTGGACTAGATGACCTCCAAGGTCCCTTCCAATCTGATTATCTGTTATCCTCCACTCTCCCCACCCCCAATTCGTGGACATCTTGCGAGACGCCGTGTTCTTTAGCAACAGCATCCGAAGGGGGAAAAGTGGGGGTGTAAAAAAAAAAAAAACCGCCCAGGAGGAGGGACATTTGTGGGTGACACGGTGTGCGTGTGTGTTTTACACACCGTGTGGTTCCTTGCCATTGATAATCAGTCCTTGGTTGTGAGTCACCACCATGTGTGTGTGTCTGCAAAGAAGGAAAGAGCAGAACGGAAGACGTGCGGGGTTGCTCGGTGAATGGGGAAGGTGGGGGAGGGAGAAAGAGGGGAGGGGGATCTTTGGAGGGGCAGTGACATCACCACCGGGGGTGACCTTTGACCTCCCCAACCCCCCCTCCCCCAGCCGGAAGGTGGGGGGCGGGGGTAGCAACTGGAGAAACAGTTGGGGAGCCACACATGGCTGAGCGTTTCTGCTGGGAGTAGGTAGGAAGCAGGTAACATGGAATGCAATTTATTGAGTGGGTGGGATACCAAGAGGAAGAGGCTGGACTGCCGAATGTCAGAAATGGGGTAGGGTCTCCCGCTTGGGCGGGGGAGGGGGCTGGACTAGATGACCTCCAAGGGTCCCTTCCGACTCTGTTAGGATTCTGTTATTCAGAAATGGTGGGAGCTTCATCCCTGGAGGCTTTCAAGAAGAGGCCGGGCTGCCCTCTGTCAGAAATGGGGTAGGGTCTCCCGCTTGGGCATGGGGGGTTGGACTGGATGACCTCCAAGGTCCCTTCCAACTCTGATTATCTGTTATAACGAGGAAGGCTGGGGCAAGAAAGGGGGGGGGGCTTCTACTAGGCATGGGGGTGGGGCGTGGGAGAAGGTGGATGGGGGGCCCTGGCATGGGGCAAAACACATACACATACCCCTCACCGGATTTTTTTTTAGGGTGCAAACCCCTAAAATATAGGCAGTCATCAACTTTCGTCCATCGTCAAACTGGGGTCTACCTGCCACCATTCTTAAGCGAATCACTCCGGCCGTTTAAATGAGTCGCAGCAGAAGTGAAGCAAATCTGGCTATTCCCTTGCGACTTTCTTTCTTTCTTTCTTTCTTTCTTTCTTTCTTTCTTTCTTTCTCTTTCACTTCCTCCTTCCTTCCCCCCTCCTTCCTTCCTTCCTCTTTTTCCTTCCTTCCTTCCTGCCTTCCTTCCTTCCTTCCTTCCTTCCTTCCTCTTTCTTTCTTTCTTTCTTCTTTCTTCTTTCGTCTTCTTTCTTTCTTTCTTTTCTTTCTTTCTTCCTTCCTTCCTTCCTCCTTCTCTTTCTTTCTTTCTTTCTTTCTTTCTTTCTTTCTTTCTTCCTCTTTCACTTCCTCCTTCCTTCCCCCCTCCTTCCTTCCTCTTTTTTCTTCCTTCCTTCCTTCCTTCCTTCCTTCCTTCCTTCCTTCCTCTTTCTTTCTTTCTTTCTTTCTTTCTTTCTTTCTTTCTTTCTTTCTTTCTTTCTTTCTTTCTTTCTTTCTTTCTTTCTTTCTTTTCCTTCCTTCCTTCCTTCCTTCCTTCCTTCCTTCCTTCCTTCCTTCCTTCCTTCCTTTTTCCTTCCTTTCTTTTTGGGCCCTGTCAGATGAGATGTCCTGGCCTGCCATCATTAAGCGAAGCGTTCAGCGAATTACGGCTTCCCCACCAACCCCAACCCCTCTTGGGATGCACGTCATACATGTGAGCCCAGGGCACACCGCAAACGGTCATTAAGGGTGAATAAAAACCCGGCCGTGAGTCTCTTTGGCCCGTGCCGTTGTAACTTCGAACGGTGGCGAAAGAAACGGGTTATAAGTCAAGGACTCCCCTGTATTATTGGTTACAGGAACTGGGCCTGGCTAGTCCAGTGAAGAGAAGGGGAGACATGATAGCGGTCTTCCAATATTTGAGGGGCTGCCACAGAGAGGAGGAAGGGGTCAAGCTATTCTCCAAAGCGCCTGTAGGCCAGAGAAGGAATAATGGATGGAAAGTGAACAAGGAGAGATTCAACCTGGAAATAAGGGGAAACTTTCTGACAGAACAATCAACTTATGGGAAAAGAAGATGTGGGAGCTTCATCCCTGGAGGCTTTCAAGAAGAGACTGGACTCCCATCTGTCAGAAATGGCGGAGGGGTCTCCCACTTGGGCGGGGGGTTGGACTAGATGACCGACAAGGTCCCTTCCAACTCTGATTATTTGTTATCTGTATCTCCTTCCTAGGGTCTGCCTTTCTTTGGTTATGAAGTGGGTGGCTTCACAGTCGGACATTTGTTAGTTGTTTTGAATAGAATAGAATTAGAAATAGAATAGAATATAGAATAGAATAAAATATAGAATAGAAATAGAATTAGAAAAAGAATAGAAATAGAATTAGAAAAAGAATAGAATATAGAATAGAATAGAATTAGAAAAAGAATAGAATATAGAATAGAATATAGAATAGAATAGAAATAGAATAGAATATAGAATAGAATAAAAATAGAAATAGAATAGAATAGAGAATAAAATGGAATATTGGAATAGAATAGAATTAGAAATAGAATAGTATAGAAAATAGAATAGAACATAGAATAGAATATAGAATAGAATATTGAATAGAATAGAATTAGAAATAGAATAGAATATAAATAGAATGTAGAATAGAATAGAAATAGAATATAGAATAGAATAGAATATAGAATAGAATATTGGCAAAGAATAGAATATAGAATAGAATTAGAAATAGAATGTCTAGGGAGAAGGGGAAACTGAGGCACCAGGATCTCGGCCTGGGTTTGAGGCAGGAAAGACGGAGGGTGTGTCCTTGTGAGTGCTTGAGAAAGCCAGCATTCTTGTAATGAAATTCAGGAAGCGGGTTGAACCCCAAAGCAGGTTGGGGAGGTTGTGTGAAGGCGGCCACTTGCTTGGAGGGCAAAAGCATTGTGTGAATGCAAAACCCGGATGAATTAGGCAAGTGGGGAAAACGTTGTGGGAGGGTATGTATCAACACAAGACCAACACATCCAGAGCCCTGGATGAAAAAAAGCCTTTATTTATTTTTTACTTTTTTTTATTTGATTTGATTTTATTCTATTTTTTTTATTTTAATTTAGTTTATTAGTTTATTATTATAATTTAGTTTCATTCGTTTCATTTTATTTATTTTAGCTTATTTTAGATTAGTTTATTAGTTTATTTTATAATTTTATTTTTTTTAGTTTAGTTTATTTATTAGTTTAGTTTAGTTTAATTTAGTTTAGTTTATTAGTTTAGTATATAGTTTAGTTTAGTTTATTAGTTTGATTTACCTTAGTTTAGTTTATTAATTTTATGATTTTATTTTTTTAGTTTAGTTTATTTATTAGTTTAGTTTAGTTTAATTTAGTTTAGTTTATTAGTTTAATATATTAATTTAGTTTATTAGTTTAATTTACCTTAGTTTAGTTTATTATTTTAGTTGTTTAGTTTATTTATTAGTTTAGTTTAGTTTATTATTTTTTATTATTTTAAATTAAATTAAAACAATTAGACTAAATTAGTTTAGTTTAGTGTAGTTTATTATAGTTTAGCATATTATTTATTTTATTATTTTCTTTATTAATCTAGTTTATTTGTGTTTTATTATTTATTTTATTTCTTATTTTACTATTTGATTTTCTTTATTTTGTTTTACTTTACTATTTTATTTTATTTTCCTGTGTTTTATTATTATTATTGGCTAGATTTTTATCGCACCTTGATTACTTTATAAAAACAAGTAGTCCTTGATGTACAAGAATTCCTTTAGTGACCATTCAAAGTCACAATGGCACTGGAAAAGGTGACTTACGACCATGTTTCACCTTTACAACCGTCGCAGCGTGACTCAAATTCAGACTCTCAGCGGTTGACTCATATTTATGATGGTCCCTGGCATCCCGGGGTTCCACGCAATTCCCCTTTTTATAACTGTCTGACAAGGGGGGGATCCAGATTCACTTAACGACTGTGGCAAAAAAGATCATAACGGGGGGCGAGCCTCATCAGACAGCATCTCTTCCTTAGAGACATAAATAGCCGTAAGTCGAGGATCATTGGGACGTAAAAGTGTTTCAGAATGAGGGTTTGAAAGAGACGTGGTTGAAACAGGAAAAAATGCACATTATTTGCGCGCTTTCTAATAAGAAACGCTTCATTTTACATCCGTCCATTCCCAGGTCCCTTTTAGTGACCTGTACTTGGACGTCTCTTTGGGCAGCAAAATGGCGGCTTTGGAGACTGACCCGCCTCTCGGGCTGGGGAGTTGGGTTTGGGGGTGAGCAGCTGGCTTGCATGAGGTAAACTTGGCTTGTGGCGGGCCATAAGAATGATGGTTTGAGCCTGTGAGAGGCTTGCTAGGCCTCTGTTTGGCTCTTGGCTCGACTTACAACCGCTGTTGGAAGCGGTTGCTAAGAAAGGCAGGTCATTAAGAGAAGCAGGTTTTATTCTACGGCTTAGTTCACTACGGTCATTCAGCAAAACGCTGCTGTCGTTTTATGAATCAAACGGTCCTTAAGTGAATCGAGTACCACCAATACCACTGTTGGCCTCAAAACGGGGATCGCGCGATTCTGGGATGCTGTGACCATCGTAAATATGAGTCAGTCCTCGACTTAGTGACTGTTCAAAGGTACGACAGCACTGAGAAAAGGGACTTAGTACTGTGTTTTGCACTTGTGACCGTCTCTGCCTCTCAATGGTCAAAATTCAGACAACTTCGTAACTGATTCGTATTTATGATGGTTGCAGCAGTCCCAGGGGATCATGTGATCCCCTTTGGTGACCTTCTGACCAGCAAAGACAAATGGGGAAGCCAGTGTCGCTTAACGACCATGTGACTCACTTAACAACTGCAGCAAGAAAGATCGTAAAATGGGACAAAACTCACTTTGAGCAATGTCGGGAAACCGGATTTGCTTAACAACGTACGACTAACTGAACAACTGGAGTGATTCACTTAACGATGGTGGCAAGGAAGGTCGTAAAACGGGGCAAAACTCAAACTAAACCAACGTCTCGCTTAGCAACGGAAATTTGGGGCTCAAAATGATGGCCATATATATATGTCCAGGACTCCCTGTAACGTACCAAACACTGAAAAATATTTTTTTTTTGATCATGCGATTGTGTGTGTGTGGGGGGGGGGGTGTTTCTGCGATCGTCGTATGTTCGAGGACTTGGTTGCAAGTGACTGTTTTTTTCCCCTGGTGCCATCGTAACTTTCGAACGGGTAGCCACAAGTTGAGGAATATCTAGTGCTGAGCTGGTTTCATGAAATTCCCCAACACTTTTTCGTTCTTTACTCCAAAGCTGCTGATCGGAAAGTCTGAACTGAGCGGCCATTTTGGTCACTAAATGAACGGTCGTAACTTGAGGACTACCCATATGATTTTTTTTTTTAAAAAATAGACCCTTGAAGCCTTCTTTCTCCAAGGCTAGATTGACAGAAGGGAGATTTCCCAGGTCTTTTGCTGCTGGGTGTGGGAATGCATCGGCAGGCCTCGGAATTGGTTGCATCCTCATTAGGGACTAGAAGCTTGAGTTCTGTTTTTTTTTTAAAAAAACAAAACAAAAAACGGTGGTTGTTATGGGTTATGTCGATAGCATGAGGATCCTTTGAGGTCTCCCAAGGCTTTCTTGGACAGGGGAAGGTGGGGGAGGGGGGGTTGGGTAATGGGCGGGAGGAGGGTTTGAATTTGGGGGGGGGGGGTGTCCAGGCAGTCAGAAAGCAGCTGATGGAGAAAGGGGCCAAAAAAAAATTGATAGAAGTTCAGATGAAATCTCCAAATTTTGATTTTTCCTGCAAAAAGGAAAGCTTTTCGTACAATGTCTTTCTTCAAAGGAATCTCCTTCCTTCCTTCCTTTCCTTCCTTCCTCTTATTTCTTCTTTCCTTCCTTCTTTCCTCTCCTTCCCTGTTTTCCTTCCTTTCTTCCTACCTTTCCCTTCCCTCTTTTCATTCCTTTCTCCTTCCTTCCTTCCTTCTTTCCTGTTCTTCCTTCCTTCCACTCCTTCTTTGTTCTTCCTTCCTGCCCCTTCCTTCTTCTCCTTCCTTCCTTCCTTCCTTCCCTGTTTTCCTTCCTTTCTTCCTACCTTCCCCTTCCCTCTTTTCATTCCTATCTCCTTCCTTCTTCCCTGTTCTTCCTTTCTTCCTCTCTTCTCATTCCTTCTTTCATTCCTTCCTTCCTCTCTTCCCATTCCTTCTTTTATTCCTTCCTTCCTTTCCTTCCCCATCCCTTTTCATTCCTATCTCCTTCCTTCCTTCCTTCCTTCCTTCCTCTCTTTTCATTCCTCCTTTCCTTCCTTCCTCTTTCCCCTTCCCTCTTTTCATTCCTATCCCCTTCCTTCCTTCCTTCCTTCCTTCCTTCCTTCCTTCCTTCCTTCCTTCCTTCCTTCCTTCCTTCCTTCCTCCCTCTCTCCTCATTCCTTCTTTCCTCCCAACCTTGAAAGCCCTCCCCCCTCCCACTTTCCCACGTTGCTCCCTCATTCCCATCCGCCTCGGCTGCCACCCGGCTGCCATGGCAACCAGGGATAACGGGATCTGGGATGCGTAGGGGGGGGTTATTTTGGGCAGCTGCACAACAACGCCCCCCCGTACTCCTCCTCCCCATCCTTTCCCGCAACCCCCTCTTTCCCGGAGCCCTCCCCTCCCCCAAAGGAAGGGGCTCCATCTCCTCCCGGGACCCTTCCCCACCGCTGGGCCCCCTCCTCACCCTCTGACCCCCTCAACCCCTCCTCTTCCCTTCATCTCTGCCCCTCTATTGACTTTTATGGGTGTTTTTCTTCCTGGAGTCGTTGAGAGTTGAATCAAGACTCATCTGCGTTGCCCTTCTAAAAGAAGGAGGGCGAGAGTGCCTCTGAGCATGCACAAGGTGCTTTTTCTCCTGCGCGCAGCCAGGCTTCAGTGCTCCATCTCACCTCGCCTGGAACAACGGGCGTTGTGCGGATGGCACTTTGTGTGTGTGGGAAGGGAGATGCGTGGGGCGAGGTTAGCAGGAAAGGCAACACTGGATCACAGTTGGCTGGGCTGGGCAGGACTCCTGCCAGATCGAGGGCAGAGATCCTTCGTGGTGCCAGAAGGGATCCGTGCCCGGTGCCCGTGCCGAGTGCCAGCACTGTGCCCTTCCTTCCTTCCTTCCTTCCTTCCTTCCTTCCTTCCTTCCTTCCTTCCTTCCTTCCTTCCTCCTTTCCTTCCTTCCTTCCTTCCTTCCTTCCTTCCTTCCTTTCTCTTTCTTTCTTCTTCCCTTCCTTCCTTCCTTCCTTCCTTCCTTCCTTTCTCTTCCTTCCTTCCTTCCTTCCTTCCTCCTTTCCTTCCTTCCTCCTTCCTTCCTTCCTTCCTTCCTTCCTTCCTTCCTTCCTTCCTTCCTTCCTTCCTTCCTTCCTTCCTTCCTTCCTTCCTCCTTCCTTCCTTCCTTCCTTCCTTCCTTCCTTCCTTTCTCTTCTTTCTTTCCTTCCTTCCTTCCTTTCCTTCCTTCCTTCCTTTCTTCCTTCCTTCCTTTTTCTTCCTTTTTCCTTCCTTTCTTTTTGGGCCCTGTCAGACGAGATGTCCTGGCCTGCCATCATTAAGCAAAGCATTCAGCGAATTACGGCTTCCCCCCCAACCCCGCCCCCTCTTGGGACGCATGCAACCGTCATACATGCGAGCCCAGGGCACACCGCAAACGGTCTGATCACAATTGCCTGGGCAGGATTCCTATCTAACTGAGGGCAGAGATGCTTCATGTAGCTGGAAAGGATTTGTACCCAATGCCAGCACTGAGCCCTCCCTCCTTTCCTTCCTTCCTTCCTCTCTTTTCATTTCTTCTTTCCTTCCTTCTTCTCCTTTCCTCTTCTTCTTCCTTCCTACCTTCCCCTTCCCTCTTTTCATTCCTATCTCCTTCCTTCCTTCTTCCCTGTTCTTCCCTCCTTCCTTCCTCTCCTTCTCTGTTCTACCTTCCTGCCCCTTCCTTCTTCTCCTTCCTTCCTCTCTTCCCATTCCTTCCTTCTTTCCTCTCCTTCCCTGTTCTCCTTCCTTTCTTCCAGCCTTCCCCTTCCCTCTTCTCCTCCCTTCCTCTCTTCTCATTCCTTCCTTCCATCCTTCCTCTCCTTCCTTCCCCTTCCCTCCTCTCTCCCTCCTTCCCTGTTTTCCTTCATCCCTTCCAGATCACAATTGCCTGGGCAGGGACTTATAACAGTTCATTTAATGACCGAAGTTACAACAACCCTGGAAAATAAGTGACTTAGGACCATGTTTCACAATTACGACCGTTGAGGCTTCCCTGAGATCACACCCTTTATATTCGGATGCGTGGCAACCAGTTTAATTCAGGACCCCCTTTTGTGACCGTCGCACAAGCAAAACCGTTGGGAAAGCTGGATTCTCCGATCAGCCCTGTTCCTCACTTAACAACGGTGGTGATTCGCTTCAACAATGGTGGCAAGAAAAGTCCTCCCAAAAAAAAGGGGGGGGGGGCAAAACTCACTTAACAAACATCTCGCTTAGCGACATACATTCTGGATTTGTCAACGGCGATCAAAAAGTTGAGGACTGCCTGTGAAAGGGTAACCGTGTTAGAAGGGAACTCGTAGGTCATCTAGTCCAACCCTTCCCTGCTCGAGCAGGCAACCCTGTCCCGTTTGGGACAAAACGACTGTCCAGTTTCTTCTTAAAAAAAACAAAACTCCAGGGTTGGGAGCACCTGCAAGCCTCTTGCAGGGATTTGCTTAGCGACCATGGTGAGGAAGGACGTAACACGGGGCAAAATTCAACTGAACAAGTGCCTCGCTTAACGACTTGCATGTTTTGGATTCCATGGCGGTCGTAGCTCGAGGACTGCCTGCAGCCCTTTGCGAAGTCCCTTGTTGCGGGGTGACAGCCTGCAGCCTGCACATGTGGTGTGTGCTTGTGGATGTGTTTGTGTGTTTCATCCTTTCAGAGTCTTCCCTCCTGAATCTCCCTCGTTTGTCTGTCTCACCTGGTCCATCTCTCGGTCCTTGTTTTACTTTTCAGATCATCACCTGTGAATCTTTTCCTACCTTAATGGTGTTTTCATATCTTAATTTATTTTTATTTTATTTGTTTATTTATTTTAGAATGCATAAGCCATCCAGAGTCACCTAACAGGGGAGATGACAGCATAAACATTTAATAAATAGAATAGAATAGAATTAAGAATAGAATACAATGCAGAATATTAGAACAGAATTAAGAATAGAATAGAATGCAGAATATGAGAATAGAATAGATTTAAGAAAGAATAGAATAATAAGAAATTTAGAATAGAACTGAATAGAACAGAATATAATAGAATAGAGAGAACAGGGATAGGATAGGATAGAATATATAGAATATATAAATAGAAAATAGAATAGAATAGAATTCAGAATTAGAAGAGAATATACAAAAAATAGAAAACAGACAGAATTAAATAGAATTCAGAATTAGAATAGAAGAAAGAAGAATTCAAAATTAGAATATAGAATAGAATAAAATGTAGAAAAAATAGAAAATAGAATAGAATTCAGAATTAGAATAGAATAGAATATAGAAAAATAGAATAGAATTCGAAATTAGAATAGAATATAGAAAAAATAAAATAGAATTCAGAATAAAATATGGAATAGAATAGAATAAAATACAGAAAAAATAGAAAATAGAATAGAATTCAGAATTAGAATGGAATGGAATAGAATAAACTTTATTGTTACTTTGAATGTACGCTAGTTGGCATACATTAAAAGTGAAGTGCCGTTGCATCATGCACTTCTTAAATCAAATAATTCCATTTTGTGGTCAGCCTGTAAAACAGGTGTGTCCATGGATTGCGGGGTGGGTGGTCAAAAGCATTAGGATGCCCCCTCCCTAAAGAGGGAAGGTTTTCCCTGGAGGAGTACCTGAGACTGCCATCTTGGCTTCTTTGACTCGGCCTCTGTACACGGTAGTCCTCGAGTTATGACCATAACTGGAGCGGGGTGACCTTGGAAAGAGAGCTGTCATATAATGAAATCACATTTTAACGTGTGCCAATTAGTGTACATTTAAAGAGACAAAGTTATTCTAAGTCTATTATCATCATCATCATCATCATTTATTATTTCAATAATAATTAAGTCCAACATTTTGGCTGCTAAGCGAGACAGATAACAGATAATCAGAGGTCAGGGGGTCGCAACCTTTTGGACCTCAGGGACCACCAAACACATAATTTTAAATTCCAGGGGCCGCTCACCAGTTCTGTGGGTATGGCTTAATTTGTGGGTGTGGCTTGGTGGTCATGTGATTGGCTGGGCATGGCTTGTATGTAAACATTATAAATATTTATATAAATATTGATTTTTTTATAAAAAAATAGCAACTTTTACCCAAAATCAGGCAAAGACAGATTGAGTTGCTCACAGAATCACAGATTCACTCAGAGATCTATCTGCCATTGGCTAGCTCAGTCTGTCACATAAAATTTGCTTGCAAGCAAACTCACAAAATTAACTCACAACACACCATGTATGTTAATACTGGATTTTTTATTTAAAAAAGAGCAACTTGTACCCAAAATCAGGCAAAGCAAGCAGGCAGATTGAGTTGCTCACAGAATCATTCACTGATCTATTTATCTGCCATCGGCTAGCTCAGTCTGTCACATAAAATTTGCTTGCCGTGAGTCTGCACTGAATAATAGCACCTTCAGTCCTAAGGGAGGTTCAGTTGTACTTAAAAGCAGAGCCAAAGATCTAAAGACTAGCTAGAAAGCAAGAAATCCAACCATTTCCTGCTTCCTCGCACAGCAGAACAGATGATGGTCGGAAAAAGGAAAAATAGCAATTTAGCAGGCAAGTTTGCCGGGTAAGGAGTGAATGGGCGGGGAGGGTTCCCATGGGCCGTGTGGGTGGAGCAGCCTTGTGTTTCTGCACAACCTGGATTAATTGCTGTGGGGGGGGTGCTCTGGGGGTGAGATTTCTCTGCGGCCCACCAAAATTTTTTCGCGGCCCACCAGTGGGCCACAACCCACTGGTTGGCAACTGCTGCTATAGATCATATAGTCCAACACCCCGCCCAAGACATTCTACGACAATCTCTTGCCATATTGGTTACGTGAATCACTGCAGCTGTTAAGTGAGTAATACAGTTGTTAAGTGAATCCAATTGTTAAGTGAATTGGGTGGTCCGAGGTTTGCAAAATGGGATGCTGCGACTGTCGTAAAAACGAGTTTGGTCGGCAAGCGTCTGAATTTTGATCACGGGACGGCAGGGATGCTGCAACGGTCATAAGCGTGGGGGGGAAAAGGATCATACGTTGCTTTTTTTCCCCAATGCTGTTTTAACTTTGGTCACTAAACGAACTGCCATAAGTCGAGGACTTGGCTTAATGGCGGTCAGTCTCACTTTCAGATGCAGCGGGGAACGATCTGAGTGCCTCACAGCTTCTGGCACACCCAGAAATATTTTGCTCTTTTGAAGATGCTGTTAGTGCTTACAGATGAACAGAGTCAAAAGGGACCTTAGAGGTCATCTAGTCCAACCCCCCCCCCCCCCACCCCTGCCCAAGCAGGAAACCTTACACCATTTCTGATAGGGAGCAGTCCGGTTTCTTCTTGAAAGCCTCCAGGGATGAAGCTCCCACGATTTCCATCAATAACGAGATCCATCATTAACAGATTAACAAAGTCGGAAGGGACCTTAGAGGTCATCTAGTCCAACCCCCACCCCCCCACCCCCATCCAAGCAGGACATTTTACACCATTTAGTATCAGTATTGTTGATTATTTGCTGAGTTTTAAAAAAAGAAAATAAAAATAAAAAATGCAAACAAAACCACTCTGGCCTCCTATTCTGATTACGGTACAGGCAGTCCTTTGACTTACAACAGTTTGTAAGTTACCACAGCAAGGAAAGAAGTGACAGGACCGTTATTCATGCTTACCATTGTGGCCTCCCCGTGGCTCATGTCTGTTTTTTTCCCTTCCTAACCCCCTACAGTGAAGCAATTGCAGAGGGAGGGATTAGAAGATAGTAAGCGAACCACAATGGGGATCCA
The DNA here is from genome assembly GCA_023653725.1 of Bungarus multicinctus. Classification (NCBI taxonomy): domain Eukaryota; kingdom Metazoa; phylum Chordata; class Lepidosauria; order Squamata; family Elapidae; genus Bungarus; species Bungarus multicinctus. The sequence continues at coordinate 147,209,594 of CM042840.1, read as the reverse complement.
TATCATGTGAAGTGTTAATACCACTTTACAAAGCCTTGGTAAGACCCCACAATTCCCCATGCCTGTTTTTTTTTTCACTCCTACCCCCTGGAATGGAGAGATCGCAGAGGAAAGGATTAGAAGAGAGTAAGCGAATCACAATGGGAATGCATATCATGTTGCAGGAATTGAGTATGCATAGTTTAATGAAATGGAGGACTAAGGGGTGGCATGATAGCATAGGCAAAGTCTTCCAATATTTGAGGGGCTGCCCCAAAGAAGGGGGGAGGTCAACTTATTTTCCAACACCCCCCCCCCCCAGCAGGACAAGGAGTAATGGATGGAAAGTGATCAAGGACAGAAGCAACCTGGAATTGAGGAGAAACTTCCAAAATGGTGAGATCCATCAACCACTGGAATAGCAGAAGTTGTGAATGCTCCATTACTGGAGGTTTTATATGATATTATTCTTATATCTTAGAAGAGAAAAAAAATAACTTTATTGTTCCTTCGAATGTACACTGATCCACATGCAATTAAAATGTCATTCTGTTGCATGCAATGAAATTAATATAGAATGCCGGAAGAGATTGTCTGAAGTTCTATAGGCTCCCCTGCTTAACATATAACAGATAATCAGAGTTGGAAGGGACCTTGTAAGTCATCTAGTCCAACCCTCATCCAAGCGGGAGACCCTACACCATTTCTGACAAAATGGCAGTCCAATCTCTTCTTGGAAGCCTCCAGGGATAAAGCTCCCACAATCTCAACAACGAGATCCATCCTTAATAGATTAAGAGAGTCGGAAGGGACCTTGTAGTCATCTAGTCCAACCCCCTGCCCAAGCAGGAGACCCTATACCATTTCTGACAGATGAGCAGTCCAGTCTCTTCTTGAAAGCCTCCAGGGATGATGAAGCTCCCACAACTTCTGAGGACAACTTCTGTTCCATTGGTTGATTGTTCTCACTGTCAGAAGGTTTCTCCTTATTTCCAGGTTAAATCTCTCCTTGTTCAGTTTCCATCAATTATTCCTTGTCTGGCCTGCAGATGCTTTAGAAAATAGTTTGACCCCCTTCCTCCCTGTGGCAGCCCCTCAAATATTGGAAGACTGCTATCATGTCTCCCCTGGTCCTTCACTTGAGCTAGACTACAACAGAGGTCTCCAACCTTGGCAACTTTAAGACTGGTGGACTCCAACTCCCAGAATTCCCCCAGCCAGCTTGGCTAAGACTTCAACTCTCTCTGCCTGCTTACTCTCTTGCCATCCCTTCCTCTGCAATCTCTCCACTCTAGGGCAGAGGTCTCCAACCTTTGAACCTAAGACTCTATGGTAGAGGTCTCCAACCTTTGAACCTAAGACTGGAGGACTCCATCTCCCAGAATTCCCCCAGCCAGCTTCGCTAAGACTTCAGCTCTCTATTCTTGCTTACTCTCTTGTCATCCCTTCCTCTGCAATCTCTCCACTGTAGGGCAGAGGTCTCCAACCTTGGCAACTTTAAGACTGGCAGACTTCGACTCCCAGAATTCCCCCAGCCAGATTCGCTAGGCTTCAACTCTCTCTGCCTGCTTACTCTCTTGTCATCCCTTCCTTTGCAATCTCCACTCTATTGAGCAGGAAGGAAGAATAACAACAGGCATGTTTGAATGGGGAATTCTGGGAGTTGAAGTCCACCAGTCTCAAAGGTGCCAAGGTTGGGGACCCCTGCCCTAAAGGATGACACCCTCCCTCCTCCTTTACTTTCTGGAAGTACCCTTCTGGCCAGGGTATAATTGTCCTCAAACCTGACTCTTCTTTTAGACAAGCTTAAAAAAAATATATATCTTGGCTTGTCTAGCAACCCACGAAGCTGGTGAGATTCATATCCGGGCTCAGCCAATGGCAGATGGCCTGAAGCGTTCAATGTTTGGTCTATTTTACCCCAGTGCAGAGGGTGTGTGTATGTGGGGGGATTTTGCATTTTGTAGCATTTTGTTCTTAGGAAGTGTTTAATTTTTCCATACGGCCTTCCTTTAAAAAATTTTTTTTTTACATTTGGGATTAATAAATCTGGTTTCGTGGCCCAGGTGGCCAGATATTTAGGCTGGGTTTGGCCTTTGGAATCCACACCTCTCCACTGCTTCCCAAGGAGAGGCAGATGTGGAGGTCGATGATGGGCATGAGTCACCTCGTGGGATGGAAGCTGTTCTGAGCACAGCTGCCTTCTGCAATTGACCGACAGGGAGTTTGTCAATGCCCTTCCGAGTCCAATAATCAATAATCGTAATTTGGCAATTGACCGATGAGGATTTTTTTTTTAATCAATCCCCATAAAACGTAGAATAACAGAGGAAGGGAACTTGAAGGTCTTCTAGTCCAGAGGTCTCCAACCTTGGCCACTTTAAGACTGGTGGACTTCAATTCCCAGAATTCCCCAGCCAGCTTCGCTAAGACTTCAACTATAATCCTGCTTACTCTCTTTGTCATCCCTTCCTCTGCAATCTCTCCACTCTGGGACAGAGGTCTCCAACCTTGGTCACTTTAAGACTGGTGGATTCCAACTACCAGAATTCCCCATTCAACCATGCCTGTTGTGTTTTTCTTCTCCTACTCCCTAGAGTAGAGAGATTGCAGACGAAGGGATTACAAGAGAGCAAGCAGGCAGAGAGTTAGCGAAGCTGGATGGGGGAATTCTGGGAGTTGAGGCCTTAAAAGCCTTAAAAGTGCCAAGGTTGGAGACCCCCTGATTTAAGACTTGTGGACTCCAACTCCCAGAATTCCCCCAGCCAGCTTCCCTAGACTTCAACTCTCTCTGCCTGCTTACTCTCTTGTCATCCCTTCCTCTGCAATCTCTCCGCTCTAGGAAGTAGGAAGGGAAAATAACAACAGATATGATTGAATGGGGAATTCTGGGAGTTGATGTCCACCAGTCTGAAAGTTGCCAAGGTTGGAGACCCCTTGCTTTAGGGTCCCGCAAAGCTGGCCTTGTCCAGGAGGTCCTGGCCTTACGATCGCCACTGAGGCCAGAACGTCCGTTGTTAAGCAGGGCCGGTTGTGAACGGAACCGCGCTGGACTTTACAGCCTTTTTGCCATTGCTTTTCACCGAATCGCTGCAGTGGCTCAGTGGATCGCAGGGTCTGTTAAGCGAACTGCCTGGTCATTAAGTGAACCACACAGGGTTCCGGCTTCCCCCATTGACAATGCTGGTGAAGGTTGCAAACTGTGATCAAGTGGCCCCAAGCCGGTGCAACCATTGTAAATATATGCTGGTTGTTAAGCAACCAAATGTTTTGGGGTGCTTCAGTGGTTATTTTTTAAAAGTGACCTATCATCCTTCCCTCCTGCTTCTTTCTTTCTTCCTTCCTTCCTTCCTTTCTTTTTTTCCTCCCTCCCTCCCTTCTTCCTTCCTTTCTTTCTTTCTCTTTTCTTTCTTCCTTTCTCCCTCCCTTTCCTTCCTCCTTCCCTTCCTTCCTTCCACCCACCCTTGTCTTTCTTTCTTTCTTTCTTTCTTTCTTTCTTTCTTTTTCTTTCTTTCTCTCTTTCCTCCCTTCCTTTCTCCATTCCTTTCCTCCCTCCCTTCCTTTCTTCCAGCCTCTCTCCCACCTTCCTTCCTCCCTCCTTCCTTCCCTCCCATCCTCCCTCCCTTTCTTATTCTCATCTTCCTTCCTTCCATCCTCCCTTCCTTCTTCCTCCCTTCCTTCCACTCTTTTGTCTTTTCATTCTCTTTTTCCTCCCTCCCTCCCTTCTTCCTTTCCTTCCTCCTTCCTTCCTTCTACCCTCCCTCCCTTCTACTTTCCTTTTGTCTTTCTTTCTCTCTTTCCTTCCTTCCTTTCTCCATCCTTTTCCTTCCTCCCTCCCTTCTTCCTTCCTTGCCTTCCTCCTTTCCTCCCTCCCTCCCTCCCTCCCTCCTCCCTTCCTCCTTCTTCCCTCCCTCCCATTTTCTTTCTGTTTTCCTTCCTTCCCTCCCTCCCTCACATTTTCTTTCCTGTTTTCCTCCCTCCCTTCTTCCTCCCTCCCTCCCTTCGGGTTTTGTCCTGCTGGGAAGCTGCCCAGCTGGCACCCCAAAGGCCTCGGAGCTTCTGGGGACCTCTTGATGTCCCGTGGCTTCCCACAGGCGGCGAGGCAGGTGGGCACTGAAATAATGAAAAGCAGGATGGGAGCCAAGACCTCCAGCTGGCCGAGAGCATCTGGGGCTGAAAGATAGACTGCGCCTGGTGCTGGAGTCACAGCGCCCCACCCTGGTGACTCCCAGGGGCTCCTTGCTTCCCCCCCCCCCGCACACACACATGCATTTCAATCTCTTCTGGAGCCGCCGGAGCCGCTGCTGGCCCATTGGAGGATCCTCAAGTTGGCAAGGGGCCTTAGAGGTCTTCTAGTCCACCCCAGGTGAATGGGAGCAATTTTCTGTGCAACTCTTTCCTCCTGCCAGAAAAAAAAAGGTTCTCACAACCGGGGAAATTCCTCCTGACGCCAGGCCGTCCTGCACTTATGACCGGAGCATTGATATTTCGACCACGTGGACTAAAGTGCAGTGCGATTCGTTTGGAATGACGGCAGTAGGAAAAGCCAAGCAACTTGGGCTCCATTTTTGACCCAGATCTTTCCTGCTGCTATCGTTCGGGGAACTGCCCCGCAGTTAAGTCACACGGTCATTAAGCGAATCCGGCTTCCCTATGCTGGTCAGAAGGTCGCAAAAAGAGGATGGAGCGAGACCCTTCCAGCACACTGCGACCGTCATAAATACGAATCCTTTGCCGAGTGTCTGAGGGAGGGAGGGGAGAGGGAGAGAGAGGGAGGGAGAGGAAGAGAGGGGGAGAGGAAGAGGTGGAGGGGGAGAGAGAGAGAGAAAGGGAGGGAGGGAGAGGAAGAGAGAGAGAGAGGGAGAGGAAGAGAGGGAGAGAGAGAGAAATGGAGAGAGGGAGGGAGAGAAAGAGATGGGGAGAGGAAGAGACAGGGAGAGAGAGAGAGGGAGGGAGGGAGAGAGGGAGGGAGAAGAAGAGAGGGAGGGAGAGAGAAATGGAGAAAGGGAGGGAGAGAGGGAGGGAGAGAAAGAAAGTGGGGAAGAGGGAGGGAGAGGAAGAGAGGAAGGAAGAGAGAGAGAGAGAAAGGGAGAGGGAGAGAGGGAGAGGAAGAGAGAGATGGAGGGAGGAGAGAGGGAGAGAGAAAGAGAGGGGGAGAGGAAGAGAGGGAGGGAGGGAGAGAGAAATGGAGAGAGGGAGGGAGAGGAAGAGAGAGAGGGAGGGAGAGGAAGGGAAAGAGAGGGGGAGGGAGAGAGAAATGGAGAGAGGGAGGGAGACCGATTTCTCACCGAAAACAGCCACAAAAACCAGGATGGACGTGGCGAGGGTGGGGTGGGTCATGTGACCGAGTGGGAGTGACCTTGAGTTGGCCACGCCCCCCAGGCTTTTGTGGCTCCCTGTGTTTTTATATTTTGTGGGGAAACAGATTCAAATGGTTCTTTCCGGGCGTTTCAAAGGCTGCCAGACTCCTGGGCGAAAGGATCGGAAGGGAAAGTTGGAAAGAGGGAGAACGAAATGAACAAGGACGCCTGTCCAGCAGTGAGAAGTGAAGATAGGAGGACTGAGGCGGTGGGGCAATATGGCCCCGTTCCCAGGGTGCAATTAATTGGGATGATTAATTGCTGGGGATCACTAGGCTAAATAGGTAGGATTGATACGCAATGGAAGGATGTTACGGTTTGGATTTAACTGCAGCTCCGCCTGGCCTAGAGGCGGGGCTGTCGCCTCACCATCAGGAGGCTTGTGAGTTCGATCCTAGGCAGAGGCTAATGATTTGGCAGAGACTCTCCTGCTCAGGCAGGGGGGTTGGGCTAGATGACCTCCAAGAGCCCTTCCAATTGTTACTCTGAGCAGGGGGTTGGGCTAGATGACCTCTGAGGTCCCAACTGTTATTCTGTAAGTCTGCTGCTTGAGCGGCGGGGGGGGGGGGGGGGGGTTGGACTAGATGACCTCTGAGGCCCCCTCCCACTCTATGATTCTATTCTTCTGTAAGGGTCGCCGGTGTAAGAGCAGGGGGTTGGACTGCTGGCCTAGAGGTGGTGCTCTCGCCTCACCATCAGGAGGATTGTGAGTTTGACCCTAGGCAGAGGCTAATGATTTGGCAGAGACTCTCCTGCTCAGGCAGGGGGGTTGGGCTAGATGACCTCCAAGAGCCCTTCCAATTGTTACTCTGAGCAGGGGGTTGGGCTAGATGACCTCTGAGGTCCCAACTGTTATTCTGTAAGTCTGCTGCTTGAGCGGCGGGGGGGGGGGGGGGTTGGACTAGATGACCTCTGAGGCCCCCTCCCACTCTATGATTCTATTCTTCTGAAAGGGTCGCCGGTGTAAGAGCAGGGGGTTGGACTGCTGGCCTAGAGGTGGTGCTCTCGCCTCACCATCAGGAGGATTGTGAGTTTGACCCTAGGCAGAGGCTAATGATTTGGCAGAGACTCTCCTGCTCAGGCAGGGGGGTTGGGCTAGATGACCTCCAAGAGCCCTTCCAATTGTTACTCTGAGCAGGGGGTTGGGCTAGATGACCTCTGAGGTCCCAACTGTTATTCTGTAAGTCTGCTGCTTGAGCGGCGGGGGGGGGGTTGGACTAGATGACCTCTGAGGCCCCCTCCCACTCTATGATTCTATTCTTCTGTAAGGGTCGCCGGTGTAAGAGCAGGGGGTTGGACTGCTGGCCTAGAGGTGGTGCTCTCGCCTCACCATCAGGAGGATTGTGAGTTTGACCCTAGGCAGAGGCTAATGATTTGGCAGAGACTCTCCTGCTCAGGCAGGGAGGTTGGGCTAGATGACTTCCGAGGTCCCTTCCAACTCATGTTCTGTTCTTTTGAGCAGGGGGTTGGACTAGATGACCTCCAAGAGCCCTTCCAATTGTTATTCTGTTTCTCTGAGCAGGGGGTTGGACTAGATGACCTCCAAGAGCCCTTCTAACTGAGCAGGGGGTTGGGCTAGATGACCTCCAAGGTCCTTCCAACATGTTATTCTTATAAGGGTCTCCTGCTTGAGCAGGGGGTTGGACTAGATGACCTCTGAGGTCCCAACTGTTATTCTGTAAGTCTGCTGCTTGAGCGGGGGGGGGGGGGGGGTTGGACTAGATGACCTCCAAAGTCCCTTCCAACTCTGTTATTCTATGAAGTTTTAACAAAGAGGCTTGTACCCAGAGACAACACACGGTTCAATTGAGGATGGAATGATTGTAATAAAAATAAAAGAAACATATTTTAAAAAAATGCGATATTGGTTCTTATCCATGCTGAATTCTGGGAAACTCTGGTTGGCTGGGGAATTCTGGGAGTTGAAGTCCACAAGTTGCTAGGTTTGCAGACTCCTGGTTTAAAATATCCGGCTTGAGCATGGTAGGTGGGGGTTGGACTAGAAGACCTCAAGGGTCCCTCTCCACCCTATTAAACAGGTAGTCCTTGCCTTACGACCCCAAGGGAGCCCAAACTTTCTGTCAGTTAAAGCGAGACACTGGCTCAGTGAATTTTTACCTCCTACGTCATTAAGCGAATTGCGGTGGTCGTTAAGGGAGCAACCCAGTCGTTAAGTGAATCTGCCATAAATGTGAGTCGGTTGGCCAAGCGTCTGAATGTGGACCCCATTCGGGAAATGCCTGCAAAGGGTCGTTAAAAAAAAGTCGACTTCGCCCCCCAGCCCCCGGGTAACTTTGGTCACTAAAAGGAACCGTTGTAATTCGAGGACTTGCCTGGATTCTATGCCCTCTGCTGACCCCCGTTAGCTGGGGAGTGGGGGGGGGGTCTCTCTTGGAGGCTGCTGAAGATGCAGCTAAAACGGGGATGGAGGGGGGTTGATAGAAGGAAGTGAGATCCTAGAATAACAAGACTTACAGAGTAACAGGAGTTGGAAGGGATCTTGGGGACCATCTAGTCCAACCCCCCCTGCTCAGAATAACAGCCGGAAGGGCCCTTGGAGGTCATCTAGTCTGACCCCCCCTGCTCAAGCAGGAGGTTTTTACAGAATAACAGTTGGGACTTCAAAGGTCATCTAGTCCAACCCCCTGCTTAAGCAGGAGACTCTTACAGAATAACAGGAGTTGAAAGGGACCTCAGAGATCGTCTAGCCCAACCCCCTGTTCAACCCTGCGGGGAGGGGTGAGATCTCTTCCAGCCGTCTTTCAAACCCTTCCCATCCTTGCCTCTCCCCCCCCTCCCCCCCAAAAAAAACCGCTCCCCCCACTTCCTCTAACCCCAGGAGACCCCTGTTTGGCTTCCCCCTTGTTTTTTCCAAGCCCAGCCCCATATTCTCACGAGAGGACCAATCAGAGGAAGAGCAGCCGCCGCCGCCGCAGCAGCCCGTTGCCATGGCAACCCCCTCCCTCCCAGAACCCCGGGTGGCTCCGTTGCTAAGCGACCATGTGGCTGGGGATGGATGTAGGAAACACATCACTGCGGATGATGGGGAGTATGGGGAGGGAGGAGAGAGAGAGAAAGGTGGCTCCGCCTCTTGGGTTTGCGTGTTGGGGGGTTGGGCAGGAAGGGGTGGGGTGAGGATGGCTACCCCCCCCCACACACTCCCCATCCACCCCCTTCCCATCTTCCTCCTCCTCTTCCTCCTCGGAGATGGGAGAGAGAGAAGCAAGATTGACGTGGGACTACAATACCCATCCTTCCCGCTCTTCGGGGGGGAGGGGAGAAACGCCCTTTCCAAACGCTGTGCCCATATTCCATTCCCCAACTCCCTCCCCCACAATTGAGGGCAAGGGGTTGGGGGGGCGTCTCTGACTGCCTCTCAAGGGCTCGTTTGCAAGACCTCAGGAGGGCCCCAAGGGGGGAGGCGACTTTTGTAAGGCCGATCCTGTCCCCCCCCCCCGGCTGGGAGACGCACCCCCTTCTCCCCAATGCACCACTAACGCGCCCCCAAACCCTGTCGCATTCCTTCCGGGGGGGGGAAGCGGAAATGCGCAATTCAGATGTTTTTTCCTTACACGTGTGCGGGTGTTGAAAGAAGATCCGGAGTGGGGCATTTACACCAGGCCTCCCTCTTCTTTCTCTTCCTCCTCTCTCTCTCTCCCCCCCCCCCAAATTCAAAGTTTGTTCTTTCATCGGGACCCCCGCACGTCTGTTCCGGACCACACACGTGTATAAAAAGCTTGCTCCGTTGCTCCTATCCTCTCCGCAGGTTCGATCCTGCTCGCCTCCCCTCCCCAACACCCTCCAAGGTCCAGCCTGCAATCGCCCCCTCCTTACCTTACACACCCTCCCTCGCCGGGGGTGGGAAGTCCAGGCGCCTTGCGGGGAGCCCTCCCCCCATCCAAAGCCCCTCCAAGCCAGCGCTGTTCTTCCTGCCCCTCCCGACGTGGTGCAATGGGGGGGGGCGTTCTCTCGCTTCTCCCCCCCCCCCCGCCCCCCCCCCCGCGCACAGCTCACTGTCAGAAATGGGGTAGGGACTCCCGCTTGTGCGGGAGGGGGGGTTGGACTAGATGACCTATAAGGTCCCTTCCCAACTCTGGTATTCTTATTTTTTTTTCCTTCCTTCCTTCCTTCCTTCCTTCCTTCCTTCCTTCCTTCCTTCCTTTCTTTCTTTCTTTCTTTCTTTCTTTCTTTCTTTCTTTCTTTCTTTCTTTCTTTCTTTCTTTCTTTCTTTCTTTCCTTCCTTCCTTCCTTCCTTCTTTCTCCATCCCTTCCATTACTCTCCTTTCTTTCAGAAATGGGATAGGGTCTCGCGCTTGGGGGGGGGGGAGTTGGACTAGATGACCTATAAGGTCCCTTCCCAACTCTGGTATTCTGTTTTTTCTTCCTTCCTTCCTTCCTTCCTTCCCTTTTCTTTCTTTCCTTCCTTCCTTTCTCCATTCCTTCTCTTTCTCTCAGAAATGGGGTAGGGTCTCGCGCTTGGGCGGGGGTTGGACTAGATGACCTATTAGATCCCTTCGGACTGGTATTCTGTTTTTTCTTCCTTTCTTTTTTTTTTCTTTCTTTCCTTCCTTCCTTCCTTTCTCCACCCGTTCCCTTTCTCTCCTTTCTTTCAGAAATGGGGTAGGGTATCCCGCTTGGGCGGGGGTGGGGGGGGTTGGACTAGATGACCTACAAGGTCCCTTCCAACTCTGATGATTTCTTCTCTGTTATCACCTTCCCTCCGGGGGACCTGCGCAGCCCCCTCCCTCGCAGCCCATCCTCCTTGCAAAGGAGTCCCCCCCCCCCTTTAAGTGGCCAAGCAGATTCTCCGCCGCCCCCCCCCCGTCTGCCAGGCCTCTCCCCCCCGCCGCAGCCCCCCTCCCTCCCTCCCTCCACACTCGCCCCCTCCCTTCTGCCGCATCAATTTTGGGGGATCGCCTCCTCCGCTTCTCCTCCTCCTCTTTCTCTCCTCCTCCTCCCTCCTTTCGCACTCCGTCCTTCCTCCCGAGGCGCGAGAGGCCCCCTCCTCCTCCTCCTTCCTCCCGGCGCCCCCCACCCCCATCTCCGCCCCCACCCCCCACCCCCATGAAGACGAAGGAGCGCCTCTCGTCTATGTGCCTCTGCGTGGTAGGTCCGCCTCTTTCTATCTTTCGGACCCCTCCCCTATATAAATCCACAGCGCCCCCCGCCCCCCCACTTTACCCCTACCGGCACCCCCTCCCACTGCCTTTACCCTTGCGTCTCTCTATCTCTCCTCCCCAGGAGCCACAGGTGGGGAGGGGACAAGCCAAGCACAGGTATATATCTCTTGAATCGAGCCCCCCCCCTCCCCATCCAGAGACCCCAGACCCAAATTGCTAGTCAGTGGTGTCCTGGCTCAAGAGAGAGAGAGAGAGAGAGAAGAAGAGGGAGAGAGAGAGTTCTCTCTATGTGGGTCAGGGATATCTCTGCATTTGTTTATGTGTGTGTGTGTGTGTATAAGAATTGGACCCCGATATTGAGACGACCCCCCCTTTTTAAGCCCCCATGCAGCCTGTCCAATGTTTGCAGTCTGGCTGCCACTGCAGAGCTCCCTGGTTTTTCAAATAATGTTCAAATAATTGGAATACCCTCCAAAAGTGGCTTACTATTGGGGTGCCCTGTCACCTCTCTACCCCAAAAATCTTCCTCCTCTCTTCTTCCTCTCCACTTGGGGGGGGGGGTTCTGCAACACTGCCCTCAAATATCCTCACATAATCCCCCCACCATCGGAAAAACCAAAGCAGGGGGGGGGGTGTTTCTCCAAGCCTAAAATCCCCTTTGGAAATTCCTCCTCCTGTGTAGCGCCCCCCCCCCCTCAATTCCATACATTCTCACCTGCCCTCCCCCTCCCCAATTCTTGCTCTCCCCCTTGGAGACCCACACAGCCCGCCCACCCTCTTCTTAAAGGATATTCCTCTCTGCTCCCGCCTCCCCCATTTTCGAAGCCGCAGCCCAGGAATTCAGGAAATCCTCTTCCTTCCCCCTTCAATCCTGGTTAGTTGGCAAGTCTAAACTCCCCCTCCCCTCCATTTCTTTCCCCCTTAGCCTAGATGCTAACTTGTTTGCAAGGGGGGAGGGGAAGAGGGAGAGGCCTAATCCTGGTTATTCCTTCCCCAAAAGCTTTCCTTGATCATCGCTCCCTACTTGGGTTTTTCCCTTAAAGAGTGGGGTCTGAATTTGCTTCCAATATATAGGGCAGAAATGGGGCATTTCCCCCTGGTTTATTCAATGTTGGTTAGTGCTGGGGTCAATTTGTGGTTTAGGGAGCGGGTTGGGATTAAGGGTTTGCTTCGGCCTTTTAAAGACACCACCCCCTTCCTGCGAGTTTCTGGGGCTTTCTTAAAAATTGCTGCAGACATCTGCAAATGTGTCACTAGCCTTCAATGGATATATTATATATATAGATAGATAGACACATAGATTCATATATATATGTGTGTGTGTGTATATTTATATCTATATATATCTATATATGGTATACAGCTATATAGCTATATATCTAGCTATCTAACTATCTATGGTATCTATATATCTATATCTATATATCTATATCTTTCTATGGTATCTATATAGCTATATCTATATCTAGCTATCTATGTATCTATCTAGCTATCTAGCTATATCTATATCTGTATATATATATCTATATCTAGCTATATCTATCTATGGTATCTATCTATCTATCTATCTATCTATCTATCTATCTATCTATCTATCTATCTATCTATCGATATCTATATATCTATATCTAGCTATCTATGGTAGCTATCTAGCTGTCTAGCTATATCTATAGCTATATTTATATATCTATATGTCTATATCTATATCTTTCTATCTATGGTTACTATCTATCGATATCTATATATCTATATCTATCTCTATGTATGTATGTGTGTGTGTGTGTATGTATGTATGTATGTATGTATGTATGTATGTATGTATGTATGTATGTATATATTCCACCTCTGGATGGATGCTACATGGGGACTAAGATCCCTGCTGCATTTCTCCTAATTTTATAATCTGGTGATTATTATAAATATATATAAAATATTTGACAGAAAATGAGTGAGTTTAGCATAGGAGGGAAGCAAAGGATGGAGTTTGCTGGAAATTAGAAATGATAACAATTGAATCCGTGGAAAAACAACTTGCTTCTGGAAGTTGTGAATGCGCTCCAACCCTGGAAGTGTTTAAGATGAGATTGCAGATCCGTTTGTCTGAAATGGTTTAAGAGGGGGAGGGAGGGTGTCTCCTGCCTGAGGGGGGGGGGGGTTGGGCTAGATGACCTCCAAGGTTCCCTTCCCAACACTGTGGTTCTGAAAAGGCTCTCAACATTTAAAAAAAAATATATTTTTGAAAAAGGGATTTAAAAACAAAGGTGGCCTCAATGAAGGGCATTTATTTGCGGGTTTAACTGGTTTTTCAGAAATGATTTTTAACACTGGTGTTAAAAATCATTTATTAAAATGAGTTAATTAATTGAAGCAACCTTGATTTTTGTGGATTGTCTTTGTCTTAACAAGCAAGTTTTCCCCTTGTTTTGAGGGTTGTGTGTGTTGCAATGCAGTGTTTTCCAACCTTGCAACTTTGGAGGCGGGGGACCAACTCCCAGAATGCTGGGAGCCTGCTAAGGGAATTCTGGGAGTTCACAGATAACTGATAGTTGGAAGGGACCTTGTAGGTCATCTAGTCCAACCCCCCCGAGTTGGTCGACAAGCCTTAAAAGTAGCCAAGGTTGGAGACAATCCCCCCACAAGGATAAGAGACGACAGAGCCCAGAGTGCATCGTGGGTCATCTATTGTAAGAGCTGTTTGAGCTGAGGGTTGAACTAGATAACTTCCAAGGTCCCTTACTGTAACTCTGTTATTGTAGGATTCTATAAGGGATCCCTCAGGTTGAGCAGGGGTGGGTTGGGCTAGATGACCTCCAAAAGTCCCTTACAAGCTTGTACTTCTGTAAGGGTCACCTGTCCATGTAGCTTTCCCACAAAGTAGAAATTGCAGGGAGGCCTCGACTTACCACATTCATTTAGCAACCATTCGAAGTTATGATGTCGCTGGAAAAAGCGACTTAGGACCATTTTTCACAGTTAAGGCCTTTTCATCACACACACCCCCACACACATATACACCCAGGATCAAAATTCAGATGCTTGGCAACTGACTCCTATTTATAATGGTCTGTGGGGATTCACTTAACAACGGAGGCGAGAAAGGTCGTAAAATGGGGCAAAGTTCGCTTAAGTGTCTTGCTTAACAACAGAAATATTGGGCTCAGTTGCGGTCATAAGACGAGGACCCTAACCCCTCTGAGGCTGACTAGCAAGTAGTTAGTTTCTCAGTAATTTACAACACTGGTTCTCCTCCTATAAATCCATCTGGCTCAGAGCCTGGATATTCAACAGAAGAACAGAGGTGGGAGGGACCTTGGAGGTCATCTAGTCCAACCCCCACTACTCAAGCAAGGAAGCTCTATATCATTTCAGACAAAATGGCCGTCTTCCCTGACTTTCCTTGTCAGAAGGTTGCAAAAGGGATTTTCTTTTCACAAAAGTCCCTTTTTTTCCACAGCTGTCGTAACTTCGAACAGCCACTAAGTAAGCTGTGGTACGTCTCTAGCGCTAGCGCTGCTCTCTGTCCTCGCGTGGTTTCCCGGAGCTCGGCCTTTGGGATTGCAAGCCCCTCTTCACGCGGCCCGCCAGGGCCTGGGCGTTTGAACTTCCCGC
>CM042840.1:147152123-147195026 GCA_023653725.1 Bungarus multicinctus | reverse complement strand
CACTGGTTTTCCTCCTATAAATTCCATTGGCTCAGACCTGGATATTCAAACAGAAAACATAGGTTGGAGGGACCTTGGAGGTCTGCCTAGTCCACTCCCCACTACCAAGCAAGACTCTATATCATTCAGCAAATGGCCGTCTTCCCTGCTTTTCCCTTGTCTAAGGTTGCAAAAGGGATTTTCTTTTCACAAAAGTCCCTTTTTTTTCCCCAGCTGTCGTAACTGTCTAAACAGCACTAAGTCGCTGTGTCCGTCTCTGCGCTATGCTGCTATCGTTGCACCTATAGAGCTGGTTTCAAAGGCGCTCCAGGGATTCTGGAATTTGAAGTCACCATCTTCAAGAGGCTCCGGGGATGCTGGAGTTTGCATCCACCGTCTTCAAAGGGTGCAGGGAATTTGGGGTTCAAGTCCCCCGGTCTTCGGGAGTTGCGATATTGTTTTCATCTCAGCGCACACCAACCCCCACATCCTGGCTGAGAGGGCTGAGCTGGGTGATCCACCTCCTTCCTGCAAATTGGGTGTGTTTTTCCTGTGTTTTTTTGAGAGCGACTAATAGTTGGTATGGCTGGTTCCTTGAGCGATATATGCCATTCTCACTCAACTCCCCAGATCCCTTCTCCCTCACTACCTAGACCATCGCAAATACCTCTGCCTCTGTACGTCACTTTTACACATACCTACCTTAGCTCCCCCTCCCTCCCCTACCCCTCTCTACACTGTGTCATTTTTTCCTATCTATCCCCTTCTGCACTCCCGCTTGCACTCAACAGATCCCTATACCCTACTCACTCACCAGTACCTCCCTTGTCCTCTCTCCAGACAACTACCGCTTTCTTATCAATGACCCCTACACAATTTTCAATCGGACTCCCTCACTTCCACCAATGACATCCCCTGCTCTTTGTTCTCGTATAAGAATGATCCCCTGAGATACCCCCCCCCCCCCCCCCGCCCTCCCCTGCCCAGCTCTTGTCTTCCCCTCTCTCTTTTTCCCGCTCCCTCTCTCTCTTCTCCCTCCCTCCTCCACCTCCTTCCCTTGCTTTCTCTCACTCCTTCTCCTCCCCCCTTCTCTCCTTTTTTTTGTTCTCGGATCTCTCCCGTACCCCCCGGCTCTCTCCCCCTCTACCCTTCCCTCTATTTCTCTTTCCCTTCCTCTGTCCCTCCCCCTCCCTCTCTCGACGCCCTCCCGTTCCCTCCCGCCCCAGCGCCCCCCTGCCTCCTGTTTTTTTTCCTCTCTCCCCTCCTTCCCCTTCTCCCACGCTCCCCTCTCCCGTCCCCGCTCTGCGCATTCTCCCCTCTCCTTGGCCCCGGCTCCTTCCCGCGACGCGACCGCCCGCCTCCCTCGCCGTCAGGGGGCTCCCGCCCTCCCGCCACCGTCTAGCCTTTGTGTGCGCTCTCTCTCCCGGCCCCCTTCCGCGCCCCCTTCCGGCCCCTCCGCTTTCTCTGTCCCGCCTCTTTCCCGCCCCGCCCTCTCCTCTCGCCCTCCCGGTCCCGCCCGCCATCGCCACCCGGTCGCCTTTGTGGTTCGCGGCGCCCCGCTGCGCCAGGCGGACCAGCTCCCCGCGCCTGCCCCGCTCGGGCGCGGGCCGCTCGCGGTTCCCCTCGCACTCCCCTGCCGGGGCCTCTACTCGCTGCCCCCCGCGCCGGCCCGTTCCAAAAAGAGGGAGAGAAAAAACAGAGAGAGAGAAAGAAAAAAGAGACAGAATGTGTGTGTGTTTGTGTCACAACTGTCAAGTTGTGTACTTCAAGAGTTGCCCCCTTTTTTATCATGCTCATTCACACAGAGAGAGAGAGAGAGGGAGAGAAAGAGAGAGAGAGACCAGTCTGGCACAATGAGCTGTGAATTCATTCATTCCGAAGGTGTTTTTCCCTGCCCCAATGAAGCCTCCTTCCGGTTGCGATGATGATTGGGTGCAGCTAAGTCCTCGCCTTACGAGTGCCATGGAGCAGCCCAAGTGGTTGGGTTCGACTTACAACAAGTTCGACTCCCAGAATCCCCCAGCCATCTTGAGACAGGTGGACTTCAACTCCCAGAATCCCCCAGTCAGGGTGGGGAATGGATATGGCCTCTTTCCTGGCTGGGGGAGGAAGTTTTGGGCTGTTTCCTGTCCCCATCCAGAGAAGTGGAGTGGAGAGGGAAGCTGTGATTAAGTCAGGGATTAATCCAGCTTGGGATAGTGCAAGCAGACCTGGGATGCTGGCCAACATGGCTTGGGGGGGGGGGGGGGGGGGCTGGGGGGGGAAAGCGGGGTTTGAAAAGAAGGACGGAAGTTGCTTATCTTCTGCTGTACTCAGCCTCAGGAATACTCCATTCGGATCCCCTGAACCCCAAAACTGTTTTAACAAGGTTTGGTAGGTCCTTGATGTTCTTGGAGCTTGGGGGTTTCCCTGCAGACGTTTCATAACCCAGCTAGGCGACATCATCAGGATTAGAAGGGAGGAGGGTTTGAAGAGAGGAGGAGGAAGGAGGAGAACAGTGGGATCCTTAGTGCTCTCTGACTGGGTGATTTTCTTGCAGACGTTTCATGACCCAATCAGAGAACATGATCAATGCCGGTTAATCCCCCTTCCCTTCTCGTCCTGATGATGTTCCCTAGTTGGGTCATGAGATGTCTGCAAGCAGACAAAGTGGTTTCCGCATCATCTCCTCTGCCATGAACAAAAACAAACAATTATTTATTTATGTATTATTATTATTATTATTTACACAAGAAACTACAGTGTACACAGCAAACGAGATAACTATGCTGGTTTTCGTATCACAAATCACTAACCACATTATTGTTATTATTATTGTTATTATTATTATTGTTGTTGTTGTTGTTGTTGTTGTTGTTATTATTATTATTATTATTATTTAAAATACACCCCAGTGAAGTGCCCTTGCTGGGTATTACTTTTACTTTTACCCCCTTAGATGACTTGGCCTTATACACAGGAAATCCAAATAAGTAGAGAAGAGAAAAGCAAACCAACGAATTCATGTCCCCAGCGTGCAAAAACTGGGCAAAAACATGTACCCCATTCTTGTGACTCCACTGCAGTTCCCCCCTCCCCAAAATCCCACGAGGGCGTGGCGTGTTTTTCAGAACGGAGGGAGTCCTCAACATACGACCTCAACTCAGCTCCCAATGCCCATTGCTAAGCAAGGTAGTTGTTAAAGGGAGTTTCGTCTCAGTGTACGATTTTCGTTCTTCAGTGAATCACTGCCATTGTTAAGTGAGTCACACGGTCATTAAGCGAATCCAGCTTCCCTGGGTGACGTCACTGGTCAGAGGGTCACCAAAACGGGAATCGTGCGACCCTGGGACAGTGCAACCGTCGTATCTCTGAGTCAGTAACCAAGTGTTTAAATTGTGTTCCCAGGACGGCGGGGATGGTGCAATGGTCATAAGTGTGAAAAAACAGTCACCATTCGCTTTTTTTTCAGTCCCGTTGTAACTTGGAGCCGGACTTCAACATGATTGGGTGTGCAATTCCTCTTCAACACTTCAACACTTCTATTTTTTTTCCCAGACTAACTTTCTTAGTAGATGGAGGGAATGCGGTCGATATAATATATCTTGACTTCAGCAAAAGTGAGGGGGGGGGGGGGGGGGAGAGAATAGCCAGCTGGGGAATTCTGGGAGTTGAAGTCCACAGGTCTTAAATCAGAGGTCTCCAACCTTGGCCATTTTAAAGACTGGTGGACTTCAACTCCCAGAATTCCCCAGCTAGCCACGTAGGGTAACTTTCTTAATAGATAGTGGGAATGCAGTCGACACAATATATCTTGACTTCAGCAAAGTGGGGGGGGGGGGAAATGAGCCGGCTGGGGAATTCTGGGAGTTGAAGTCCACAAGTATTAAATCAGGGGTGTCCAAACATGGCCACTTTAAAGACTGGTGGATTTCAATTCCTAGAATTCTCCAGCCAGCCATATAGGGTAACTTTCTTAATAGATGGTGGGAATGTGATCGACCATAATATATCTTGACTTCAGCAAAGTGGGAGGGAAAATAGCCAGCTGGGGAATTCTGGGAGTTGAAGTCCACGGGTCTTCAAGTTGTCACAATTGAGGAAGTTTGAATTAGGTCCTTCAGCCCTATTGTTCCACTCACAGTTTACGTCTGGGTTGAGTTTTAGAAATGTGTATTATGAAATCACACTTGTTTTTGTGTGTTACATGCTTGGTTGAGTGGGTGGGCCTTAACAATGAAATAATTGGGGTTTTTAATAACTAGGTTTCTTACATTTTTTTTAAATTTTAAATTTGTGTTAGTTTTATATTTTAAATTGTATTTCGGCCTCTGATGAAATTGTTTTAATTTGTTTTTAATTGTATATACTGTTTGTTTTTAGTTGGCTGTGCACCGCCCCGAGTCCCTTTTTTGGGAGAGGGGGCGATATAGAAATTTAATAAATAATAATAATAATAATAATAATAATAATAATAATAATAATAATAATAATAATAATAATAATAATAATAATAATAATAATAATAATAAAAAAAAAAAAACACATTTCTATTTTTCTGCTCCTGGTCAATCTCAAGAAGACATTGGACTGCCGTTTGTCAGAAATGGGGTAGGGTCTCCAGCTTGGGAGGGGAGGGGGTTGGACTAGATGACCTTTAAGGCTCTTCCAACTCTGATTATCTGTTATCTGATTATCTGGTCTTGACGTGTTTTTTTGAAGTCTTTCTGACCGCTGGAGTTTCTTATCACTTTCTTACAGGATTCAGCCGAATACATCTAGTAATCTGGAATAGAATAGATGGAAGGAACATTGGAAGTGTTCTAGTCCAGCCCCCCCTGCTCAAGCAAGCAGATCCCCTATGCCATTTCAAACAAATGGCTGTCCAGTCTCATTTTTAAAAAACCTTCAGTGTTGGAGCACCCACAACTTCTGGTGGCAAGCAGTTCCACTGGCTAATTGTTCTTACTCTTAGGAAATTCCTCTTCAATTCCAGGTTGCTTCTCTCCTGGATCAGTTTCCATCAGTTGTTTCTTGTCCTGCCTTCAGGGGCTTTGCAGAATAAGCCCCTCAAATACTGGGATACTGCTATTGTGTCTTGCAACAATCTTGCAACTATTCTCTATATGTTTTAGTCTCCAGGCCTTTAATCATCTTAGTTGCTCATCTCTTCACTAATTTTTATGATCTATATGGTCTAATTCTATGAGTTGGTCAAATTAAAAATAAAAAAAATAGTAGAATAGAATTGAATTAGAAATCAAATAGAATAGAAAAAATAGAATATAGAATAAAAATTAGAATAGAATAAGGAATAGAATTAAAAATAGAAAAATAATAGAATAGAATTAGAAATAGAATAGAATTAGAAATAGAATAGAATTAGAAATAGAATAGAATTAGAATAAATAGTATAGAAAATTAGAATAGAATAGAATAAGGAACAGAATGAAAAATTAGAAAAATAATAGAATTGAACTGAATTAGAAATCAAATAGAATAGAATAAATAGAATATAGAATAAAAATTAGAATAGAATAACGAATAGAATTAAAAATAATAGAATAGAATTAGAAATAGAAATAAAATAGAATTAGAATAAATAGCATAGAAAATTAGAATAGCATAGAATAAGGAACAGAATGAAAAATTAGAAAAATAATAGACTTGAACTGAATTAGAAATCAAATAGAATAATAGTTGGATGGGACCGTAGAGGTCTTCCAGTCCAACCCCCTGCTCAGACAGGAAGTCCTACACCACTTCAGACAAAATAGTTATTTAATCTCTTCTTAAGAACTTCCAGTGTTGGAGCATCCACAACTTCTGGAAGCCAGTCGTTCCACGGATTAATTGTTCTAACTGTCAGGAAATTTCTCCTCAGTTAGCTAGTATCCTCATTGTAATCTTAACTAAAGTCTTACTTGGAATATTTTTCTTTCAATTATAGAATTAGCCAGGATCCTGATTTTAGTCTTAATTAAAACCTTAATTAGAATTTTGGTCTTCAGCTATAAGGTCAGCCATCTAACACTTACGACCATTTTTCACACTTATGACCGTGACCAATGTTGGCGACGGATTCACATTTACAACAGCTGCAGCGTCCTGGGTGGGAAGCTGGATTTGCTGAATGCCCGTGTGACTAAATGAATGATGGCAGTGATTTGCTTAATGATGGCGGCCACGAAGGTCAAAAAATGGGACTTCATTCACAATCCCTGAACCCGTGTCTCCCTTAGCAACAGAAAATGTCGGGCTCCATTGTGGTCGTAACTTGAGGACGAGCTTAGATGTTCTCTGGCTTCAGTTATTTAGATCAGGGGTTCCCAAACGTGGCTCCTTTAGGACTTGTGGACTCCAATTCCCAGAATTCCCCAGCTAGCTTAGTTAAGACTTCAACTCTCTATGCCTGCTTACTCTCTTGTAATCCCTTCCTCTTCGATCACTCTAGGGAGTAGGAGGAAAAAACAACAACAGGCGTTGTTGAATGTGGAATTCTGGGAGTTGAAGTCCACCAAGTCTTGAAGTTGGCAAGATTGGAGACCTCTGATTTAAGCCTGGAGAACTTCAATTCCCAGAATTCCCCAGCCAGCTTTGCTAAGACTTCAACTCTCTATACCAACTTACTCTATTGTCATCCCTTCCTCTGTGATCTCTCCACTCTAGGAGGAAAAAACAACCATCAGGAATGGTTGAATGGGAAAGATTGGCAGATTAACAAAGCTGGAAGGGACCCTGGAGGTCATTTATCCAACCTCCCCTCTCCGCCCAAGCAGGAGACCCTACCCCATTTCTGACAGATGGCAGTCCAGTGTCTTCTCGAAAGCTTCCAGGGATGAAGCTCCCACAATTTCTGAATAACAGAATTATAAGAATTGGAAGGGTCCTTGGAGGTCATCCAGTCCAACCCCGCACCTCCTGCCAAGGCAGGAAACCCTATACCAGAGGTCTCCAACCTTGGCAACTTTAAGACTGGCAGACTTCGACTCCCAGAATTCCCCCAGCCAGCTTCGCTAGACTTCAACTCTCTCTGCCTGCTTACTCTCTTGTCATCATCCCTTCCTCTGGAATCTCTCTACTCTAGGGAGTAGGAAGGGGAAAAATAAATGGGGAATTGTCCTGAAGTCCACAAGTCTTAAAGTGGCCAAGGTTGGAGACCCCTGATCTGAAGTCCTAGAGGTAGCAAAGGCCTCCATTCTCGAAGGTGAACTGCTCCTGACGTTGGAGGCTCTCTCTGTACGGGTTTGTTCTCATTTTAACGACCGCGACTGAGTCCCGAATGTATGGTGCTAAGCGAGGCATCGGTTAAAGTGAATGTTGAGCTTCCTTGCCCCACTCGTTCGGGGAATCCCTACTCTGTGGGGGGAGCGGGGGGAGGAGAGGGGAAACCTCCAAAACAGGAGGTCCCGAATGAGAAAGTCCCACCCCCCTTTTCCCAAGCAGGAGAGGCTTGTTCTCTTTCCCAAGGTTTTTCAGCTTGAATAGAATAGAATAGCAGAGTTGGAAGGGACCTCGGAGGTCATCTAGTCCAACCCGCTGCCCAAGCAGGAGATGCTTGTTTTCTTTCCCAAGGGCTTTCAGTTTGAAAAGTGTCTTTTGGAGGGGGGTGGAAGACGGGGGGGGCAGCACTACTAACACCCCCGCCCCCCCCTCCGGGGCTCGATCCCTGCTCTTCATCTAGTGGGAGTGGGGGGGGGGCAGAGGGAGGAGACTGGAGTTGGCCGGCCACCAGCTGTGTGTATGGGAGGGGGAAGGGGGAGAGGGGGGGCAAGGGTAGCAGCTGGCGCGGGAAGCGGAGCGCGGCGCAGGGGCGGCCAGTGCGGGCGGTCGGTCGGTGGTGGAGCAGCGGATGGGCCCCCCGAGGGCCGGCCGAGCTATGGGGCTGAGCGGGGTCTCCGCCGCCTTCCGCCGGCCGGGCTGCTGTTCGCCCGTGCTGTGCCAATGCAAGGTCAGCTGCAGCCACCGGACACTCTCGCTCGTCTTCGGCTGCAAGGTAGGGCCCGTTTGGGGGCGGGGGCTTGAGGGAGGGGGCAGAACGGGCTGGGGTCGTTCAAGGTCTTGCGGGCGGAGGGGGGGTGCGTCCCGGGGTTTCTCCCACCCTACCCGGGTCAGGATTCGCCTCCGGATCTCCGAACAAGCAAGGGGGGGCTGCGAGCCATGGAGGGGGGGACACACACACAGTGGGATGGTAGAAAGGAGTGGCGCCCGTCTTCCCCCCCATAACGTCTTCGGGGGTCCCGGGACTTCTTGTACCCCACCCGGCTCATGATTCGCCTCCGGATCTCCGAGCAAGGGGGGGCGGTGAGACATTGGGGGGGGGGCAGGTGGTGGAGGGCACACAGCAGGGTCATAGAAAGGAAGGCCCCCCCTCTTTCCCTCCCCCACCATAAGGGGCCTGGCAAGACGCGCCCCCCCCGAGTCTTTCCAACCCCCCCCACTCCTGTTCCCAGGGTGGGACGGGGAAGGATGACTAGGGGGGAGCGGCTGGAAGAGGGGAACCCCCCCCTAAGGACGTCAAGGACCCTCCCTGAGCCGAGGTTAGCTTGATGGCATTTGGGGGGGGGAGTCCTCCCCCCATACTCCGCAGATCAAAAAGGGGGAAATGTTTGGGATGTGTTTCATCTTGCTCGAATCCGGGAGGGGATGATGGGTATCGGAGTCCAAGGCAGTGAGGGGGGGAGGGAAGAAAGGAGGGAGGGGGGGCGGCCCCGGGATCAGAACGAGGTCTCGGTCCCCGCTGCGCCCCACGGCTTATCCGGCTGCTGTCCTTGGTACTTAAGAGGCTTTGGGGGATTAAGCCGAAACTCCGCGCGGGGAGGGTGGGGGGGCACCTCGGGGAGGTAGCAGGTGGGAGGGCGGGACCTTCTCTCTCTCTCTCTCTCTCTCTCTCTCTCTCTCTCTCTCTCTCTCCTCTCCACCCAATCGGAATTAGGGGGCGGGGCTAGGGGCCGGAGGGGTTCCCGCTCCCCCCCCCCACCATGTGTCCAGCAACTAACTTTGGAAAAACCAGGTGGGGACTATGGGCGTGGCCTTTTTGGGTGGGAGGGGCATCGCACAAATCACCTTCGTATGTTGCATATATATTAAAGGACTATCTATCTATCCACCTATATCTCTCTATCTCATCTCTATCTACCTACCATCTGTCTGTCTGTCTATCTTTTTATCTATATCTCTATCTCATCTCATCTATCTATCTATCCATCCATGTCCTATTTATCAATCTCACTGTCTCTCATTCTCTCTCTCTTTATCTATATCCATCTCTCTACCTACCTACCATCTATCTGTCCCTGTCTGTCTCTGTCTACCTATCATCTATCTATCTATCTATCTATCTATCTATCTATCTATCTATCTATCTATCTATCTATCTATCTATCTATCTATCTATCTATCTATCTATCTATCTATCTATCTATCTATCTATCTATCTATCTATCTATCTATCTATCTATCTATCTATCTATCTATCTATCTATCTATCTATCTATGCATCCATCTATCTATCTATCTATCTATCCATCCATCCATCCATCCATCCATCCATCCATCTATCTATCTATCTATCTATCTATCTATCTATCATTTTAAAAAGTAAAACTATATCTATAACTATATAGACATAGTTTTAAAAAGTCTAATGGGGGGTTGGACTAGATGATCTCCAAGGCCCCTTCCCAACTCTTGTTATTCGCACATCCCGTGACCCAGTTGGGGCTTTGGGAACAGGAGTGTGTGTGTGTGTATGTGTGTGTGCGCGCGCGCGCGCAGGTGCGTGCGTGTTTTCGCCCAAAATTCCCAGGACAAAATTTGATGACGGGCGTTCTGCCATCTCAGCAAACAGCTCCCTGCTGGAAAAATGCTTGTTGTGTATTTCTCACACACGCATGCGTGCGCGCGCGCGCACACACACACACACACACACACACACACACACCCCTTGCAAAACAGCGTCAAGGAGTCCAGGCTGGAGTTGGGAGCGAGGTTCTCCTTGGGGGGTTTCTGGCCGAATTTCCGGATAGTTTCTTGCTGAGCCGCAAAATGGTGCATCATTGTGTTTTTTGCATCGTTGTGGTTTTTGTCGAGCCACAAACACACACATACACACAGCGGGTTGTGCTGATCTCAGCTGGCCGGGGGTGGGGGTGGGGGTGGAGGAAAGGACTTGCAAGATCAGTTTGGGGCATTTTAAAAAAAAAAAATGGCCATTTTTTAAAAAAAGGGATAAAGACCGATTTCAAGTAGTCCCCGACTTACGACTTAAAATTCCCATTGCTAAGCATGACAGTTTGGTGCCTCGCCTTGTTTTGCAACTTTTCCTACTCCCCATTGTTTCAGCAAATGGCTGCCATTGTTCAGGGCAGTAACTCTGTCATTAAGCAAGTCTGGCTTGCCCCCCCCCTTGACCCTAGGACACCACAACCGTCATTAAAAAAAAAAAACTTCCATTACTAAGTGAGGCCGTTGCTAAACGAGTTTTTCCCTGTTTGGTGATCTCTCTCTCTCGCCATCATTGTTCAGGGGAATCCCTGCCGTTGTTAAGTGGATCATATGGTCATTAAACAAATCTGGCTTTCCCTACTGACTTTGCTCCTGGGACACTACAACTATCATAACTAGGAGTTGGTTGCCGAGGGGCCGAATTTTGATCACGGGACTGTGAGGAATGCTGCGACGGTCGTAAGCACGAAGAAAAAAAGGCCGTAAGTCCCTTTTCTCAGTGCTTTTGTAACTTTTAATGGTTACTAAGTGAGTTATTTGAAGTCAAGAGTCTTGAACTTATGACTAGTGTAGGCGGGCCCAAAGTCATGGGATCAAAAGTTCGGGCAACTGGCTTGTACTTACGATGGTCATAGTTGTCCTGGGGTCACATAATTATCATTTGTGATCTCCCCAGCTGGTTTCTGACAAGCAGAGTTAGGGCGGGAAGCCAGACTCGCTTAATGACCACCTGATTCACTTAACAGTGGGGGCCCAAAAAGGGTTTTTGATGGAATGCGGCATCCATTTTGCCAAGTTCTGACTGGATTCATTGAACAACCATGGCAAAAAGTTGGTAAAAATTGGGCGTATCTCACTTAACAACCTGTTTGCTCAAGAACGGAAGTTCCCAGGCCAATGGGGGTTGTAACTCGAGGACTTCCCACAAGCTGGGATGCTCAGCCTTTCCCCCCTCCCCCCACGTCCCTCGTCGGCCTCCAAGTATTGTCGCTTCCACCCTGCACCCCCGGACAGTGGGATAGTTCACACACGGCATTGGTCCAGCACAAACCCAGAATTCATCTTGGTTCCCCTTTTCGGTGGAGGGGCTTAAAAACAGGCACTGTGGGCCAGAGTCAGATGGGGGAGGGGTGCCCCCAGCCCTTTCCCAACCCATAATTGGGTGTTAGGAGGAGAAAATTTTTTTGTGAAAGGTTCGTGCTTTTTTGCCGAACTACACTCTGCCCCGGCCACAGGAAAGGCATCCGGCCAAAAAAAACCATCTGCTAGCTCCGTTCGGTTGCCCCGCAAGGGATTATGGGATGGGGGGCTCATTAAAAGAAGATGGCTTTTGTGTTTGTTGTGTGGTTTCATCCCCCAATTCCCTACCCCACCCCACCCCAAAAAAACCATCCTGTCAATCCACATTTTATTTATTTATTTATTTTTTTAAGACAAACATATGCAGATAAAAACATAAAACCATCTTTCAATTATATACATACAGTGTGTCAGTTGGTTACAAATCTTTTGTGCTATCAAGTTATATAGGTTCTCAAATTGTCAATCTAACAAATGCTTATATATCTATCAGTTATTAATCATTCATTTGGCTAAACTATTATTCCATCATTTCATACGAGATATTCTAGATTTTATTATAAATGTATATTATACATTCATCCAATGGTTATATATTTTGTATTATATTCTATATATATTAATCTTCTGTTACAAAACGTCCTAGTCTATTTCATTACCATGTCTTTTTATCAAACCATTGATAAAATACGTCCCATATCATATAAAATTGTATATTGTTCTCTAATTTCAAATGTCAATTTACTCATTTCAGCACAGTCCATAATTTTCTTAATAACTTCCTCCTGCGTAGGTATTTTTTCATTTTTCCAATTCTTAGCAAATACAATTCTAGCCACTGTTAAAATATTTACAATCAAATATTTCAATTCTTTGTTGTATATTTCCGGTATGATTCCCAATAAAAATATCTCTGGTTTAAAGTCTATGTGTTGTTTTATCATTTTTTTCCAACCATGTGTGGATTTTAGTCCAATATATTTTTGCGTCCAAACATGTCCACCACATATGGTAATATGAACCAGGTATCTTATGACATTTCTAACATTTATCCGATTTGTTCTCAAACATTCTCACAATTCTTGTTGGGGGTAGATGCCACCTGTAAAACATCGTATACAAATTTTCTTTATAAACAGTTGACATTGTCATTTTATAATTTTGAGACTACAATTTCTTCCATTTCTGTAAATCAATTCCATATCCAAAATTTTTCCCCCAAGCAATCATTGTTTCTTTAACTTGTTCTTCCTCTAATTTAAATTGTAATAAATGTCCATAAAGTTTTATGATTATTTTTTCATCAGTACCTGTTAAAATTTTATCTAACTCAGTCAACTTACCATAGAAACCTTCAGTTTTAAGATCTTTATCAAATCTAGATTGTATTTGTACATATGAAAACCATTTTTATACCTTGTTCTTCCAACACTTGCATAGATTTAAGTTCTCCTTTTTCATTCAGTATCTCACCATATCTAATTGTTTGTTCCTTTTTATATGTTATTGGATAAGAAAAAGCTTCAATAGTAGATATCCATAATGGAATTTTTAAATAATATTGCTTTTTTATCTTCTCCCAGTTTAAAAACAATGCTTCTCGAATATAATGTCTTCTAAAATACCCCTGCGTTTTAGTTCCCTTATACCAGAGGAAAGCATGCCATCCCGACTGTCAATCCACATTTTAGAAGTCCCAGTTGGAGCATGTTCTTAAGGCTTTGCTGACTGTTGGAGCTGCCAGGAACAGATAACAGATCATCAGAGTTGAAAGGGATCTTGGAGGTCATCCAGTCCAACCCCCCCGCCTGAATCCTTCTTAAATCCCTACTTCGCTTTTCTTCCAAGCCTGTATTTAGGCATTGTTGGTTGATTGCACAATCAGCCAGATGTTGAGACTGGAATTGGCCTTTTTTAAAATCACCCCTCCGGTCCTATATTATTACGGTTGGTTGCAAAGCCAGATGTTCAAACTGGATCGCCCTGTTTACCCACCTTTCCAATCATTCCCAAACACGTAAGCTAGACAGATGTGGTTGTTTGATGGTATTAAGGAGGAAAGCTCTATTATTACAGTTGGTTGCAAAGTCAGCCAGATGTTGAGACTGGATTTGGCCTTTTTTATTATCCACTTCTTCGGTCCTTCCCAAACATCTGGAATTTATTTGATGGATAGCATTAGAAGAGGGAAGCTCTAGTATTACAGTTGGCTGCAAAGTCAGCCAGATGTTGAGGCTGGATTTGGCCTGTTTATCTAGTCTCAAGTCCTTCCCAAACCCCTAAGATAGGCAGATGTGGCTGGGTATGGATAGCATTAAGGGTGGAAACTATATTATTACAGTTGGTTACAAAGTCAGCCAGATGTTCAAACTGGATTCGGCCTGTTTAACCCATCTTCCCAAACCCCTAAGATAGACAGATGTGGCTGTTTCATAGCATTAAGGAGGAAAGCTCTATTGATACAGTTGATTGCACAATCAGCCAGATGTTGAGACTGGATCCACCCTATTTTTGCCTACCTCTCAAGTTCTTCCCAAACCCTTCTTCAGTGGACTTTGGATTGTGCAGACAGATGTGGTGGCTTGATGGGATTAAGGGTGGAAACTATCTTAGTATAAGGTTGGTTGCACAACTGGGTGTTTGAAACTGCATTCGGCCTGTTTACCCCACCTTCCCAACCTCTAAGATAGGCAGATGTGGCTGTTTGACAGTGTTAAGGGAGGGAAGCCAGCCAGATGTGGAGACTGGATTCTGCCTGTTTGCCCACCTCTGGAGTCCTTCCCAAACATCTGGAGTAGACGGATGTTGCTTGACGGTGTTCAGGATGTCAGCTCTTCCAAGCTGCCTTTTACAATTGACCGATGGTGAATTTGGTCAATGCCGACGGTGTTCCAGGGGTGCTCCAGATGTTTTGGGATTGCACCCCAAGGCGCCTCTCGCTATTAGGACTCTTATCTTTGTTACCACGGGAGGTTCTGTTTCTGTGTGCAGGAACCAAATGGAGCAAACTTCACCTAACAACTGTTATCAGCCACACACAGGCTGGAGCAAACATTTCCTGCTCTGGGGGGGAGGGGGGTATCCTTGATGCTCCCTGCGCTGGGTGGTTTTCTTGCAGACGTCTCATTTCCAAACTAGGTAATGTCATCAGTGCCCTGATGATGTTATGCAGTTTGGGTAATAATACGTCTGCAAGAAAAGCACCAAGCTCAGAGAGCAACAAGGATCCCATAGTCCTCCTCCTCCTCCTCCCCCTCCTCCCCCCTCCTCCTCTTCCTTTCCCTAAATCCTTCCTTCTAGTACTGATGATGTACCCTAACTGGGTCATAAAACGTCTGCAAGAAAACCTTCAAGTTCAGAGAACACCAAGGACCCCACAGTCCTTTTCCTCCTCCTCCTCCTCCTCCTCCTCCTCCCCCCCTCCTCCTCCTCCTCCCCCCCTCCTCCTCCTCCAAACACCACTTCCTTTCTAGAACTGATGATGTTACCTTGATGGGTCATAAAACTTCTGCAAGAAAAACACCAAGCTCAGAAAACACCAAGGACCCCACACAGTCCTTCTCCTCCTCTTCTCCTCCTTTCCCTAACCCCTACTTCCTTCTAGTACTGATGACATTCCCTAACTGGGTTACGAGACGTCTGCGAGAAAACCACCAGCTCAGAGAGCCCCACAGAAAACCTCTCATTTCAACCCTGAGTGACAGATATTCTCTTTTTTAATTGGTACCTCCTGCTCCACTGTCCGGCCTTGCCAGATGGGGGGGCCGGAGTGAGTGGGTGGGGCGTCATTCTTTGGTGATGGTCTATACCGGAGTCGCCAACCTTTTGGACCTCAGGGACCACTAAACTCATCATTTTAAATCCCGCCGACCAAAATCCCCCCCCCCCAAAAAAAATCTGCAGGAAAATCCCCCACCCTGTTTTCCTACCGATCGATCGTTCTTTATTTGGGATCGCAGGATACCGTCTCCAGCTCCGTTCTCAGGGGGAGGGATAGAGACAGAGAGGAGAGAGACTTTTGGCTGCATGCAAGGAAAGCAGCAGAAGCTGCAGAAGTCTTTTCTTTCTCTGCCCCCAAACTCCGCCAGAAATGAGTCTTTGTGAGACTTGTTGCACCAGTGCAGCCTCTTGGAGCAGGAGGCCTTGCAGGGTCCCAAAGACTCATTTCTGTCGGAGTTTGGGGGAGAGAAAGAAAGACTTTTGCTGCTTTCCTTGCGTGCAGCCAAAAGCAGAAGAAGAAAGAAGCGGAAAGGAGCATGTGAGGCATGTGGGGCAAGAGGGGCAAATTGCCCCCCTCTGCCCTTTCCCCCTTCCCTCACTACCTCATGTTGTTCGCAATGCAAGCGACATAAGGCTTGTGTTCCCACGCAGCCTGGATTAATTGTTTTGTGGGGGGACATTTTGCTGCGGACCACCAGAATTCCCTCGTGGACCACCAATGATCCCTGTCCCACTGGTTGGTGACCACTGGTCTCTACTACCTCTTTCCTTTCCTTTCAGAAATATCGCTACCAAGATGAAGACAGCCCCCCGCTGGAGCACAGCCCCGCCCACCTCCCCAACCAGGTAAAGGCCCCCGAGCTGGTCCATGTGGCGGAGAAGAATCTATCCCAGATCGAGAGCGTCCACGGCTACGTGTCTCACTCCCACATCTCCCCCATCAAGGTAGGAAGAGGAGGCACGGGTGCCCCGGCCAGGAGAGGGGCCACCGTTCTGCCACCACTGGCGCACCTGGCCCCGCCCACCCCTCCACATACCTGCACCCACCGTGGTCTTCCTCGGGAGTCCATGGGCTGGCATGACGGCCGTTGTGCATGTCCGTTGATTTGTGTCTTGGTTTACACACTGCCATTAACACGGTTCCGGGCAAGGTCAGCCACATTGTGTGTGCGGAGAATCCCCGTCACATGTACGCCGGCATAGGCCGCTGTCCCTTGGGGGGGGGGGCGGGAGGCCCGTTTGTGGCACACGTCCATCTGTCTGTCGCACAGCTGGGGCTTTGGTGTGGTACTTTTCTCGCCACACAACATGCCGGTTGTTCTTGGCTTGTTGTTCACCATGTTGAAAAATGTGCAAAATCGGTGTGCCGTTCTGAGAGGCCCACATTTAACTCCAATTCTGTCGAGTTATGATGGCGACGCTCAACATTTTAACCCTGGCCTGTTCGTTAAACTTCCCGTACTCATCAGAACGCGGCCCCCGTTTTTCGAAACCAGCGTTGTCCACGTCTAATTCGACAGCCTTGGAGTTCCACTGTGTGTTTCATGTTGTGGTGCCGGGAAGTGGCTGTGTCGCTTCTTCCCAGGGAGCAAAAGCATGAGCCAAGATTTTTGCACAACCCCGCGCTTATGTTTACTGTCTTTCACAACGGCTGTCCGGCACACGATTCCACGTACGCGGTGTGCATTTTTTTTGTGGTGTTCTCTGTCTTTGCGGCATGCAGAGGTGGTGCAGCGTACAAAAAAAAAATGTGTGTGTTCCTGCCAAGTTGGAAGGCTGTGCTCTCCAGTTGTTGTTTTGTTGTTCCTTGCCGAGCTTTTGTGGAGTGTTTGTTCCTCCAGACTTTGTTAGATGTGAAACACAGTCAAGTCCTCAAGGTACGACAGGCAGCTCGGGGACTGTTCGAAATTCCAACTGATTAGCTACCGACAGGGATGGTTTGCTTACCGGTTTGGACCGGTTCGGTTGAACCGGTAGTTAAAAAAAAAAAGACAATGATCAGCCGAGAGGAAAACTAATGTTAGGGCTCCAACAAATCCACCCCCATTCAAATCCTACGTCTCTAGCCGCATCTCTCAGAGTTAAAAAAAAAAAAATTATTAAGAGTGGCCATGTTGGTCTTAGCTGGGTGCAGCCGACACTAAAATGCATCATTCATTTCTCCCTTGACCCTGGTCTTCCTCCCACCCCCCGGATGTATATTCTCCAATGAGACACATCCATAGCCAAGAGTCATCAATCATGCTCTCCAGTAATAATCTTGCATGCCAACCTCTTCGGCTGTCAAAGCGATTATCTGCAGCATTTAAGGAATGCACTGCTTTGCCCCACTGCTTTTCTGCTGGCAACTAAAAAGACCAAAGGAGTATCTTTTTAGTTGACAACTAAGAGAAAAGCGCAGAATCGGCCCGGCGCTTTCCTCTTCTTGATCCTCTCAGCTGATTGGCGCAGCAAA
Organism: Bungarus multicinctus; assembly: GCA_023653725.1. NCBI lineage: Eukaryota > Metazoa > Chordata > Lepidosauria > Squamata > Elapidae > Bungarus > Bungarus multicinctus. The sequence continues at coordinate 147,177,586 of CM042840.1, read as the reverse complement.
TTGACCTCAGCTGGTGTGGGGAAAGCTGCATGCTGGCCGGATGTTAGGCAAGTCATACCTGCCAAGCCATGCCCACCAACCAGCTTTCTCGCCTCACAATCAGGAGATTTTGAGTTTGATCTTAGCAAGAGGCAGACATTTCTCTCTCTCTCTGGGCATGATGAGAATATCTATCTACCAAACAAAACTCTGTCCTGGCAACAGGAAAGGCATCCGGCTATTAAAACACTCAGTATTTATGACGTGGTACAGTAGCCTAGTGGTGGAGCTCTCACCTCATAATCTGGAGGCTGTGAGTTCAATTCTAGCGAGAGGCAGATATTTCTCTCTCTCTGGGCACGATGAGAATATCTATTTACCGAACAAAACTCCACCCTGGCAACAGGAAAGGCATCCGGCCACTAAAACACTCACTATTTATGACGTGGTGCAATAGCCTAGTGGTGGAGCTCTTGCCTCACAATCCGGAAGCTGTGAGTTCGATCCTAGGGAGAGGCAGATATTTCTCTCTCTCTGGGCATGATGAGAATATCTATTTGCTGAACAAAACTCCGCCCTGGCAACAGGAAAGGCATCCAGCCAGTATGGTCAAACCATTTGAATCCCTCCATCGTCTGATGACAACTTTTAATCCAGACCTCAAGGTTCAACGGTTGTGTTCCCCCATGTTCAACTTGACTGCCCCTTCCAACGTTCAACGACTGGATCATGTTTACAAGAGTTTTGCGGTGTTCCCATGGTCCTGTGGCTGCCTTTTACAACACTTTCGCCGAAAAAAACCCAACATTTGGTTTTGGTTTTTTTGGCAAAGCCGCACTCACCGCAACTCATGGGTTTGCTCAACGATGATGACATTGCCTACATGACAGCGTGGAGTCGCTGACTGACTGCTGCAAAAATTGGTCATAAAATCAGGCTGGGATTGACCTACAATTTATAATTTGCCACACGTTACGATGGTGACGGGCAAACTCCGTTTCCGTCGTAACTCAAGGACTGCCTGTATCGGGTGCGCACACATAGGACAACTATAATTCCCTAGAATAAAAATATAATCTCTATAAATAATGGATTTTTTAAAATAAAAAATCCCTTTTTTAATTTTCCAGTTAGGCCCAGGTTAATTTTTTTGCCTACCAGGGTCCTGTCCATAGAGTCCTCAACTTAGTGACTGTTTGAAGTTACAACAGCACTGAAAAAAAGGGACTTATGACCATTTTTCACACTTATATCCCTTCCAGCATCCCCATGGTCATATGATTTACATTAGGATGCTTGACAACTTACATTTATGACGGTCGCCGTCACGTAATTCCCTTTTTGCAACCATTCAGACAAGCCAAGTCAATGCGGGAAACCAGGTTCACTTAACGACAGCATTACTAATTTAACAACTGCGGGGATTCAGTTGATTCAGAGTGGTGCGGTGGCTGGAGCTCTCTCTCTCCTTATAATCAGGAGGCTGTGACTTCTATCCTAAGTAGAGGCAGATATTTCTCTCTTGCTGGGCACCATGCAAATCTATATATCTGCCGAACAAAACTCCGCCCTGGCGGCAGGAAGAGCATCCGGCCAGTAAAACACTCAGCTCCATTCAGACTCCACCCCGCAAGGGATTTAAAAGAGGATGAAAAAAAAGAGTGATTCAGTTAGCAAATGTATCAAGCAAAGTCATAAAACGGGGCGAAATCCACTCGACACCTGTCTCACCGAGCGTCCCAAATTTCGGGCTGAATTGTGATCGTAAAGTCGAGGACTAGCTGTAGTTGGTTCTGCACCTCCTTTCAGCCCCAAATACACCAGGGGTTTCGACACTTTTCTAAAATTGTGGAGGGGCACCAATGTGCCAACATTGGAACCGAAAGCCAGGAGTGATTCTGGCAGGTGGCAACCCCGAATTCTGAAATGGGGCAACTGGCTCACTTGAAGCTCCTTGAGGTAGGAAACGACGCACCTGGCAAATTTGACACCTGGAGTGTCAAAATGTTTAAAAAAAAAAACCACTCCCCTACACACTGCTGTGCTCTGGCACCAGCCGTCCAAAGTTGATCGGTGTAGTAGCAACACAACTCCACAGCTATCACTGTCCTTCCAAAGAGTCGCCTCCTTACTGTTCCTAAAGGATCAAACATTGCACCACCTTTGTGGCCCACACGTGGGACAGATGAACCCCACCCCAATGCCCCACCCTGGTGATAGACATGCGTATGTCCCTACAGAGGTCAATATTTGTAGTTCAGGTTTGAACCGTTGCAGTCCTTGGTGTTCTCTGAACTGGCTTGTTTGCATGCAGACATTTCACGACCCAACTAGGTAACATCAGCAGTATCAGTAGTGTGTGTGTGTGTGGGGGGTTTCTCTCTGTTTATACACAATAGCTCGAGGTGTATTTTTCTCCTTGTCAGTGCCTTGTGTGATGACCCAGGGTGGGATACAAAATAAACCCAGTCACAAAAAACATGTGACGGCCCTTTTATTCCTTCACTTTGCTTCCAAGCTCCGAATATGCTTGACGGAAAACAAAAAACTCCCCCACAAACAGTTACAAGAAGGAGGAAAAAAAGCAACACAAACCAGGCAAGATGAGGGCTGGAGAATGTCCACAGATAACAGAACACACATTGGGAAGGACACCAAACTCAGAGAGGAACCATAAACTAGAGATAATTGCATACTTAGTTTCCAGCGCTCGTCCGTACGCATGTCCACCCTCTTATCCAGTTGTCACAGCTGCAGCCCATGAAGAGGATCAAGGCCCTCTTCTCATCCTCTCCTCCCAAGTGGCCTAGGATGGGCCTGGGTCCTCCTCTGACTACCCAGCCGGCCTCTGCCCTTCCCCGGCCTCCTCCGCCACACTCCCATTCTCTGTCTCCTGTTCCTCCTCTTTCTAGGAGTCAGTCTCCACCAGGGGAATGACACCTTGATTAAAGTATTGTTCGATTGTCTGCTTGATTGTTTGTCTGGGGGCTGTCCGATTTGAATGCCAGGTTTCCAGGAATCCCCTAGTAATTTTTGGGATTCAGCTGGGTCTAAGAGGCTCACTGTTGCCTGTCTATGTGGGATGAGGTCAAGATAACTCCACCATGTGTCTTGACTGCTTGTTGGGGTTCATGGATGCACCCTGCTAATCTTCCGCAGGATTCTTGTTACAGGCTGCACATTGCATGTCGTAGATCAGCGGTCCCCAACTTCTGACTTTGTGGACCACTGTCGGTGTCGCCAGCAACATAGGTGGGGGGGGGGGGAGAGAGGATGCACTCGTAAACTCTCCTGTCACTTGCATGGCCTAGTTCTGAACAGGCCACGGCGGGTACTGGTTGCACAGCCCTGGGGGTTGAGTATCCTTATTGTAGATGACTCCTGGTTTTTTTTCCTTCTTGGTCTCCTGGGACTTTTGGGGATGTCTTTCCTTTTTTGAGTGTGTCTACAGTGTGTTTGTGCTCATCTGAATAATAATCTATTTATATAAAAATACCCCTCACGCATCATCACAAAATTTCCAGAACCATCAAGCCTACAAACTTGAAATTGGTCACCTATGTTCCTCTTGGCTTCTAGGGACTCACTAAGAAAGGATTTTTCCAAATGACCCTCAGAGCATTTAGAATATTTCCTATATTATTAGTATTATTATCATGCTCTGATGCTAAGGAGTTCTGCTCCCGCTTCTCACCTGAAAATAAATCTCTTCCAAATGCAAAAGTCAAGCAGAGGAGTTTCAGTTTCACAGCACCAAGCAGCTTTAGTCCAGAACAGTTGAGCCAAGCATACCCAGGCTTCTTGCTGTCTCCTTCTTGCTCCAAATACTCAGCAAATACTCTTTCAGTTTCCAAACAGCCCTCCACTCTCTCCCACACTGACAAGACGCTAGCCAGATAAATACCCATGGATGCTGGTAGGCAGAGGCAGATATTTTTCCCTTCTTATTTTCCTCCCCAAAAACTAAGCCCGACCACCTGGTTTCGTAGCGAAGCACAGCGATCGAGCTAGTAAATTTAATAAATAATATAAGGCTTTCTGGCTCTTTGGAAGAGTTAGGCTGGTGCCACTTGCAGCTGCGTAAGGATGCAAGGCTACTTCCTCACTTGATGCCTCCTCTTTGCCTGGCTAGTAGTTTCGTAGTGAAGCACGGGGATCAAGCTAGTACATAAATAAATACTTTGCTAATGGACCACGAAGTTAGTGTGGGTTGTTTCTCAGCAGAGTCGAAATCCCTAATTTGCCGTTGCGGCCATCCGGGAAGGGTTGTGGTGTCTTCCGTTGTGAGTGTTATTCCTTTGAAGGTGTCGCTGGTTGTTTCATGTGTTTTTTCTGTCTACGTGTTGCATTTGTGTTTCGGTGGGGTGCCCCAGATCCCTAATACACAACCCTATGGATAATCCTCAACTTTCAACCATTCGTTTTACGGACCGCTCAAAGTTACGGCGATGCTGGAAAAATGTATCACTATTTTTCCCACATATGACCTCCTCGTGATCGCATGGTCAAAATGCAGATGTTGATTCATATTTGTGACATAATTTGGGAGCTTCTTACAAGGAAAATCAACAAGGGAAGCCGGATTGAACAACTGCAGGGTGTTCACCGAACAACTCCAGCAAGGAAGATCGCAAAATGGACCAGAAGTCATTTAAGAGCTCTCTCATTTAGCAACAGACCTTTTGGGCTCAAATGGTCATAAGTTGGAGAACCTCAAAATGTCTTCAGAAACATTCTTCAGCACCCCAAAAGACCCAGCAGCCCCAGATCAAAAAACAAACAAACAAACCAGGAGTCACATACAACATACAATATAAGGACTGCACAGCTACTAAGTATGACAAACAGGAAATTCCCCCACCCCATTTTTCAACCAATCAATTGTTCTTTGTTTGGGATCGCAGGATACCATCTCCAGCTCCATTCTCAGGGTGAGAGAGAGAGAGAGAGGAGAGACTTTTGGCTGCATGCAAGGAAAGCAGCAGGAGCCGCAGAAGTCTTTCTTTCTCTCCATCCAAACTCCGCCCGAAATGAGTCTTTGTCACATCGGTGTAGCCTCTTGGAGCAGGAGGCCTTGCCCTAGACCACATCAATCAATCAATCAGAATAGAAGCTGGAAGGGCCTTGGAGATCTTCTAGTCCATCCCCTACTCAAGCAGGAGAGCCTAAGCGAAACAAAATCCCCAAATGCTAGGGAATCCTTGTTTACACACCATTCAAAAGAGACAATAAAGCCTAGAACCGTGATGGTGAACTTATGGCTCGCAGAGCCATTTGCGCAGGCAGGAGAGTCCAAGCCAAACTTACCAGCAATGTGCATGCGCGCACCACCCAGCTGATTTTCGGCCCGTTTGAGGCCACTTTCAGCCTCCTAGAGGCTCGAGGGAAGCCTCTGCAGCCTTGGGAGGCCGAAAAACAGGCCTGTTTTGTCACTTCTAGTATTTCCAAAAATACCGGAAGTGACCAAATGGGTCCATTTTTCGGCCTGCAAAGGCTTCCTTAGAGCCTCTGGGAAGCCAAAAATCAGCTGGTAGGCATGCAATGCAGGTAAGGGGGCATGCGCAGAGGGCATGGGGGCACACACATTGCCTTCTAGGTGCTGGCACGCAAGCATGAGTGCATGTGCAATTTTCGGCACAGGAGCTCAAAAAAGTTAGCCACCACTGGCCTAGAACATACAATGTAGGGACTGTAACCACCACCCATGTTGGACAGGAAGGCAGACAACTAGCGGAGCCCAACCATGAGCTACAACTAGCAGTCAGAAGTCACAATGAAAACTCCTTAATCTCACCCATGGACAAACTCAACCATAGTTTCAACTGGGAATGTATGAGCATCTTAAGCCATGCTAAATCCGAGAATGTTAGGGAATCCCTGAAAGGTTGGCATTGAAACACATTTGTCATCCATGGACACACAGAGAAATTCCATGTTTACACACCATTCAAAAGAGACAATAAAGCCCTAGAACAGCGGTCGCCAACCTTTGGGACTTCAGGGACCACCAAAATTCAATCCCTGGGACCACTAACTGGTTTTGTGGGTGTGGCCTAATTTGTGGGTGTAGCTTAGTGACTGCTGGGCATGGCTTGTATATAAATATTATAAATACTTATATAAATATTGAATTTTTTATAAAAAAGGTGCAACTTTTACCCAAAATTTGCTTGCAAGCAAACTCATAAAATTTGCTTGCAAGCAAATTGACAAAATTAACTCACAACATACCATGCATGTAAATAATGAATTTTTTATTTTAAAAAGAGCAATTTTTACTCAAAATCAGGCAAAGCAGGCAGGCAGATTGAGTTGCTCACAGAATCATTCAGTGATCTATTTATCTGCCATCGGCTAGCTCAGTCTGTCACATAAAATTTGCTTGCCGTGAGTCTGCACCGAATAATAGCACCTTCAGTCCTAAGGGAGGTTTGGCTGTACTTAAAAGCAGAGCCAAAGATCTAAAGACTAGCTAGAAAGCAAGAAATCCAACCATTTCCTGCTTCCTCGCACAGCAGAACAGCTGATGGTCGGAAAAAGGAAAAATAGCAATTTAGCAGGCAAGTTTGCCGGATCAGGAGTGAGTGGGCGGGGAGGGTTCCTGTGGGCCATGTGGGTGGAGCAGCCTTGATTAATTGCTGTGGGGGGGGTGCTCTGGGGGTGAGATTTCTCTGCAGCCCACCAAAATTTTCTCATAACCCACCAGTGGGCTGCAGCCACCAATTGGTGACCACTGCCCTAGAACACAGCGGTTATGCAGGAGGCCCTAGGAGAAGCTAAATCCAAAAATGCTAGAGAATTCTTAAAAGGCTGGTCATCCACTGACACATAGAGAGATTCCATGTTTATACACTATTCGAAACAGACAATAAAGCCCCAGTATATACAATGTAGGGACGGTAATTGCCACTATGTGGGACAGGCAGGCAGAAGACAAATGGAGCGCATCCATGAACACCAACTACCAGTCAGTAGACACAATGAAAATACCTTAATGTCACAACCCATGGACAAACTCAACCGTCGTTACAACTGGGAATCTCTGAGCATCCTTGATGAAACTAAATCCCAAAAAATGTTAGGGAATTCTTGAAAGGTTGGCATTCAAATTTGCCATCAACTGACACATAGAGAGAACCCATGTTTGCACACCACTCGAGCATATAATGTAGGGATTGAAACTGCCACCATGCATAGGCAGCTGGGCACACAACTTGCAGGGCACATCTGTGAGCCTCTCCGACTGAGCTAAATCCAAAAATAGGAGGGAATTAAGCAGAATTAGTCAGGCAAATTAGCCATCAGTAGAAATTAAGTTAATCATCAATTAATCATCAAGTTAACCATCGACAAACACATAGAGATAAACCACATTTACACGCCATTCAAAAGAGACAGTGCAAAAGCCAAGAAGGAAACAAATCGATCAAAGCACGAACCCTCTCCAAAAGTCTCTTGGCAGTTCTCGACCCCATTTGGGACCAGAATTTCCATTGCTAAGCAGGACGGTCGCTTAAGTGAGCCCCACCCTGATTTTACGAGGTTTTGTCACAACCGCAAAGCAAATCGTTACAGTTTGTTAAGTGAAGCACCCGGTCATTAAATGAACCCATTGAACTTTGCTTATCAGAAACTGGTTGGCAAGGGTCACAACTGGCAATTGCATGACCTGGGACACCGCAACTATCATAAATCCATCATCCTCTTCTTGTAATAATCCCTTGCGGGGTGGAGTCTGGGCAACTGAGTGTTTTAATGGCTGGTTGCCTTTCCTGTCGCCAGGGTGGAGTTTTGTTCGGCAGATATTAGTCTCATCATGCCCAACGAGAGAGAAATATCTGCTCTTTGCTAGGATCGAACTCAGAGCCTCCGGATTGTGAGGCAAGAGCTCCACCACTAGGCCACTGCACCACATCATAAATACATGCTGGTTGACAAGCGCCCAAATTTTGATCCGTTGTTAAGTGAATCGGCCTTCCCCTCATTGGATTTCCTTGCTGGACACCCTCTGGGATGTGGCAAATGGTGATTGATGACTCCAGAGGCTGCAAATACATGCTGTTTCCTCAGTGGCCAAATTTTTATCACGTGACCATGGGGATGTCCAATGGTCATAAATGTGAGGACTGGCTGTAAGCCACATTTTTCACTGCCGTTGTGGCTTTGAATGATCGCTCAATGAAGTCGGGGACATAGATAAGCAGGGATGAACACCAGGCGAACAATCAAGTGAAAAAACAATATAGTCATACATTAATACCTCGACTTACAACGGTTCGTTTTAGTGACTGTTCGAAGTTGCCACGGCCCTGAAAAAAGCGGCTTGCGATGGATTTTCAGCCCTCTTTGCAGCCCTCCTCATCGTCATGCAAACAAAATTCAAGAGGCTTGGCCATAGGTTCCCTACATATGACGGCCGGAGGTTCCCAAGGGCATGTGATTCCCCCTTTTGCGACCGTCAGACCTTTAGACCGCCAAGCCAGATTCACTTAACAACGGTGGCAAGAACGGTGGTAAAATGGGGGGCGCTTCACCAAATGTCTCCCTTAACCCCAGCAATGTGGGGCTCCATTTGTGGTCGTAAGTCGAGTGTGACCTGTTACAGGAGAATCAAGTTGGAAGGGACCTTGAGAGGTCTTCTAGACCAACCTTCTGCTTAACAACTCATGGCAGAACTAACTACCGAGGACAAAACCACACCCCCACACACACGAGAGGAGTTACTCTATATCAGTGGTGGCAAACCTTTTTCGGCTCCCTTGTTGATAATTGTGTGCATGCTTATGCGCTTGTGCTCGCGTGCCACCACCCAGAATGCAATGCGTGCTGGCCCCTCCCACATGTGCGTGCAATTCCACTGCCGTGTGCTGCGCATGTGCACATGCGTGCACAATCATCTTGCCGCATGCTGTGCATCTCTGCGCCTGTGCGTACGATTCCCCCGCCACGTGTCATGCATCTCTGCACATGCATGCATGATTCCCCAGCTGCATTCCATGCATCTTTGCGCATGCATGCGAGATTCCCCAGCCGTGTGCCATGCATCTCTGCACATGCACAATTCCCCTGCCATGCACCATGCATGTCTGCACATGCACGCACGATCACCCCTCACACCATGCATCTGAACATGCACACACAATGACCCCCATGTGCATGTGTGCCAGATACCCGACCATCAGCTGTTAGGGGGCGGCAACGTGTGTGCATGCGCAGTGTGGGTCTCCCAGGTGAGCTCTCGCATGCCGGCAGAAATGGCTCTCCATGCCACTTCTGGCATGCGTGCCATAGGTTCGCAAGGCCCTCGACTTACAATAGTTCATCTAGTGCAGTGGTGGAATTCAGCCGATACGCAGCGGTTTGGGAGAACCGGTTGTTGGAAGAAATCATGACAGGCAGAGAACCAGTTGTTCAATGATTGGAATCCCATCACTGATCTAGTGGACCATGCAAAGTTACAACATCGCTGGGAAAAAAAAGGGGCTTACAACCATGTTTCACACTTACGACGCTCACCATGGCCACACGATTTACTTTTGGATCCTTGACAACCGGCTCGCATTTATGACGGTCGTAGGGTCCCCTGGGGGGGGGAAGGGGAGGGGGTGTCAGGCGATCCCCTTCGGCGGCGACCTTCTGACAAATGAAGCCCGCTTCACTTAACGGCCGTGGGATTCATTTAGCGACTGCAGGGATTCCCCTTAAACAAATGCGGTGGGAAAACTCCACTCGTCTCTCTCTCTTTAACCACATACATTTTGGGGGCTCAGTTTGGGGGGTCGTATGTCGAGGACTGTCTGCGTCAATGAGAATTAACACCACAATCCCTCCTGCAAGGATGTTGTTACCTAGTTGGGTCACGAAACGTCTGCGAGCAAAAAAAAAAAACAGATCGGGGGGAGTCCCCATGAGTCTATGTGCCTGCAGTGGCTCTGTCTCTTCTCTGCATGCATGTGTGAGCATGACAGGGCATGGCTTGGCGCGTTGCGTTGTGTGCTCCCCCCCCCTTTACTCATGACCTCCACCCTCATGCAAACTTTTCCACGCAGCCCATCGACACGTGTAGCCTTCGCTCTGCCCTGCTGAGAGGTATCTGTATGTACGACCCATTGGAATGGGGACGATGGGCTTGGGGGTGAGATGGATGACATTGGGAGGGCGCATGGGCCCAGGGTGGGGCCAAAAGGGGGCAGCTGTGTGTGGAAAATGGGGGGGGGGAGGCATGCCTTGAAATCTTGCACACTAAGTAGGCACTCTGAGGGAAGCCTGGGGTGTAAATTGGGAGTTGTCCTAAAATGGAGGGCCGTGCAAGTTGAAAGTAAAGTTATTGTTACTCTGCTTTTGTTTTATTTATTTTTTTATCATTTTTCTCTCCCGTTTTTACTACTTTATAAGTCTACTCAAGGTGGCCACAATATGTAGGCGTCCTTCCTCTTCCTATTTTCCCCACTATAACAACCCTGTGAGGTGGGTTGGGCAGAGAGGGAACAACTGGCCCAAAGTCACTCAACCGGCTCTTGTGATGAAACTGAGATTAGAACTCCCCGTCTCCTGGTATTGGCCCAAAGTCACCCAGCTGGTTTTCTTGCCTACGTGGGACTAGAACTCCCCATCTCCTAGTGATTGGCCCAAAGTCACCCAGCTGGCTTTCATGCCTAAGGCGGGACTAGAACTTCCCGTCTCCTGGTGTTTGATCCAAAGTCACCCAGCCAGCTTTCACCACCTAAGGTGAGACTATAACTCCCAGTGTCCTAGTGATTGGCCCAAAGTCACTCAGCCGGCTTTCATGTCTAAGGTGGGACTAGAACTCCCAGTCTCCTGGTGATTGGCCCAAAGTCAGCCAGCTGGCTTTCAGCCTAAAGCAGAACTAGAACTCCCAGTCTCCTAGTGATTGGCCCAAAGTCAGCCAGCTGGCTTTCATGCCTAAAGCAGAACTAGAACTCCCCGTCTCCTAGTGATTGGCCCAAAGTCACCCAGCTGGCTTTCATGCCTAAAGCAGAACTAGAACTCCCCGTCTCCTAGTGATTGGCCCAAAGTCACCCAGCTGGCTTTCATGCCTAAGGCGGGACTAGAATTCCCAGTCTCCTAGTGATTGGCCCAAAGACACCCAACTGGCTTTCATGCCTAAGGTGGGACTAGAATTCCCAGTCTCCTAGTGATTGGCCCAAAGACACCCAACTGGCTTTCATGTCTAAGGCGGGACTAGAACTCCCCGTCTCCTAGTGTTTGATCCAAAGTCACCCAGCCAGCTTTCACACCTAAGATGAGATTGTAACACCCAGTCTCCTAGTGATTGGCCCAAAGTCACTCAGCCGGCTTTCATGTCTAAGGCGGGACTAGAACTCCCCGTCTCCTAGTGTTTGATCCAAAGTCACCCAGCCAGCTTTCACACCTAAGATAAGATTGTAACACCCAGTCTCCTAGTGATTGGCCCAAAGTCACTCAGCCGGCTTTCATGTCTAAGGCGGGACTAGAACTCCCCGTCTCTTGATGATTGGCCCAAAGTCACTCAGCTGGCTTTTAGGCCTAAAGCAGGACTAGAACTCCCCGTCTCCTGGTGTCTAACCTGTTACTTTCACCATTAGACCAATCCGGCTACACAGGGGCTGAGAAAACTCGATCTCTTTTCACTAGAGAGCCTTTTAAGCCGATTCTATTTCCCTCTCCTTGAAGGAGGAACATTGAAATTATATATTTTTTTCCAGACCTTCCGGAGTTCTGGGCTCTTTACTCGGCCTTCCTCCCAAAAGCAGGAATATTCAGAGGGATTTTCCCGCAGTCTTGCTTAAAACTTTCTCAGAGTTTGATACAACGTGCCACCCATTGTAAAAAAACAACAACAACCCACGGATGAGCACAGGAAGGAAGGAGGGTAAAAAGACCAAAATGGAGAGCATCCCTTCATGAATTTCTCAGTTTTGAAGGGTGTGTCATTCCATCCATATCAAACATGGTGTGGGGTCTCCTGCTTGGGCAGGAGGTTGGACTAGATGACCTACAAGGTCCCTTCCAACTCTGTTAATCTGTACTCTGTAATAGACTTTAGTGGGCTGTCCTTGGAGTAATATAAAAAGGGCTCTTCCCAGTCTCCTGCAAGGATGGGATGTGAATATTTTTACTACCGCTTCTGTGGTCGTGGCTAGGTGGGCATGGCCATGTGACTGGCTGGACTTGGCTTTTTTGCAGTACCTCCCCCACCCGCCCCGTTTTGCCTCCTGGGCCTCAGTGAAGCTGCCTGGGTGAAGCAGTAAGACAGCGAAGGAGATCCTGGCACAGCTGATTGCCAGAACAGCTGATTGTCAGAATAGCTGATTGTCAGAACAGCTGATCGTTGGAACAGCTGATTGTCAGGAGGAAAAGAAAAAAAAAAGAAATACCAATTCACCCGAACCGGTAGCTGTTCAATTTACTACCGGTTCAGCCGAACGGTAACATTTTTTACTACCAGTTTGCCCGAACTGGGCTGAACCGGTATAATAACACCACTGGTCTCCTGACCAGGATTTCCTGGTGGTACCCCATCCCACTCAAGGCCAAATCCTGCTTCATTCTGGCCACAGGGGAAAGTGTCCTTTTTATAATGTTTAAGCATGCTAACTACTTGTGTTTCCCCCAAAATAAGACCCTGTCTTATTTTTCTTTTCTTTTTGGACACCCAAAAAGGCACCGTGTCATTCACGGGGGATGTTATCCACGGACTAACCTCACTTGCGCCCGTCGCCCCCAGCCTTCTTCCGGAAGTCCTTCTTCTGCGGCCGGAAAGCCTTTCCTGAAAGCCTCTGCAGCCGATAACAGCTCTGGATCAATCCAGAGTTTTGTTACCAGCCATAGAGGCCTTCAGGAAAGCTTTGCCAGCTGCAGAAGAAATGGGCCAGTAAGGCAGGTGTCGAGGGGTGCAAGGCCTGGCTACACCTGTTCAAAGATAAGAAATATGGCAGCTCCACTCTCCCCCCCCCCAAATCCCCCCCCTAGCTTAATTTTTATCTGTCCAGTCTAAAGTTGGTGGGATCTTCATTAGTTCTTATTTTGGATGCATGTATAAAAAAATCAAGCTAGGCCTTACTTTCAGGGTAGGTCATATTTTGGGGGAAACGGTACGGAAAGACGCTGCTAATCTTTTTTTTTTTAATGCCAATTTTACAACGTGGCGCCTTTTAACTTATTGTGCTTCCTCTCCTGTTGAGAGTCAGGTCCAAACGAAGGACGGATCTGTGCTAATTAAAATATATTTTATCAGCTTCCTGGGGGAGAGTTGAGAATGTTTCGTGGCCGTGACATTTTCTTGACGAGCACCTTGTGAGGTAGGCTGTCCTGAACCTCTCTAGGTTTTACACGCTGTCGTGCGGCTGGAATGACGTCTGTCGAAAGCTTTTTGGAGCAGAGGGGAGCAAAAGAGATCTGTGTTCGAGAGAGGGGTCTCCAAAGGAGAGGATTCCAGATTTTTTTCCCCAGGAGGTGCCTGGATATGACTTAGTTTCCCCTGTGCTAAATTGCAAAAATGTACTCTGCTTCTGTTGTGGTCGTATCTGCAAAGTATCCACAAAGTACTTCCAGGGCATAATAGGTAAATGCCAGGGCATACCAGGGTCTTCTTTGAACCTGGCCCAACCTGGCCATGTCTAGGCCTGTGGACTTCAACTCCCAGAATTCCCCAGCCAGCCATGGTTTTACCAGAATTCAGCTACTCCTGGAGGCTGAGGAAAGCTCTGACGAGGGCTCTGCATCGGAGGCAGAGATGGGGCCAGGGCAGGCTGGCAGTCATCAGCTGTCTTCAGAGTTGGAGATCAGTGGGGAAGAAGAACAGCTGGAGCCTGTTCCCAGTGTGCTCATGCACAGAGCTGCCAGGAGAAGGAAACAGCTGAGGAACAAGAGGCAGAGATGGGGCCAGGGCCTTCTGACAGTTATCAGCTGCCTTTAGAGTCGGACATCAGTGAGGCAGAAGAACAGCTGGAGCCTGTTTCAGTGTGCGCATGCACAGGGCTGCCAGAAGAAGGGAACAGCTGAGGAACAAGGGTCAACTCGGGAGTAAAGCCACAAGTGGATGTTTGAATGACCTCTCCCATAGGGATTAAAAGAGGAGCAAAAGGGGAGGGGGCTTTTGCAGGAGACAATTTGTTCCTTTAGATGAAGATCTGTTCCTGCATTTTTGCCAAGTATTGTCTGCTACAGTGTGGCATCTGACAGGTATCGGCTTGGCAACTTTCCAGACCTGATAAGGGTCAGTAATTGTTCAATATCTTGAAAGTTTGTTGGCCGGGAAAGGAATTCACTGTAAATTCAATAAAAGGGGTTTATTGGCTTCGTGCTCTTTGGGGTCAGAACAGGTTGGGGAATTCTGGGAGTTGAAGTCCACCAGTCTTCACATCACCAAGCTTTACTGCAATAGTGTTCTTAGATACAGGTGGTCCTTGACTTACGACCACAATTAAGAGCTGTTTGCTAAGCGAGACATTTGCCAAGAGGGCTTCCTTCCCTTTTATAGTCTTTCTTGCCACCATTCTTAGGTGTGTCAGTGCCGTTGTGAAGTTGTAGTAACCCCGTTGTTGTGTGAATTTGGCATCCCGGTAGACTTCGGTTTTCAGGTGGTCGCAAAACGGGGGAAAATCACAGGACCCAGAACACTGCGCCGGTCGTAAAGATGAATCAGTTGTCAAGAGTCCGACTTTGGATGTTGTTAATGCAAGGGAGAAGCCACACGGTGTGCTATGTTGGGCGGGGCAACCGGGCGATGGGCCAGCCTGAGGTGGTGTTTGCCGGATCTTCAAACTACTCAAACTTTCTGCTACCGGTTCTGTAGAACCGGTCTGAACCAGCTAAATGGTTGGGTGGAAAAACCAGTCCCAAGTCACGTTTTGTCAGGGCCGTTGTCATTTTGGTCATTAAAATGAATAAGTTGTAAGTTGAGGGCTACCTATAGCCTGCCGGCTTTCCCTTGGAAACAACCAGATAAGGTTATATTCTAAACCAATACATTTAATAACTCTATCTCTCTATAAAAGTGAAAGTCCCCTCAGGCGGCATCACAAAATCTCCAGAACCGTAAAGCCTACAAACTTGAAATTTGGCACGTATGTTCCTCTTGGCTTCTAGAGGCTCTCTATCTATCTATCTATCTATCTATCTATCTATCTATCTATCTATCTATCTATCTATCTATCTATCTATCTATCTATCTATCTATCTATCTATCTATCATCTCTATCATCTATCTATCTTCTCTATCATCTATCATCTCTATCATCTATCTATCTATCTATCTCTATCAATCATCTCTATCATTTATCTATCTATCAATCATCTATCTATCTCTATCTATCTATCTCTATCTTATATCTATCTATCATCTATATCTATCTATCTATCATCTATCTATATCTATCAATCATCTATCTATCTCTATCTCTATCATCTATCTATATCTATTTATCATCTATATCTATCTATAATCTATATCTATATCTATCTATCTCTATATATCATCTATCTCAACTATCTATCTATCTATCTATCTATCTATCTATCTATCTATCTATCTATCTATTATATATGCGAAATACCCCTCACACATCATCACAAAATCTCCACAATCGTGGAGATTGAATTTGAAATTGGGCATGTAGGTTCCTCTTGGCTTCTAGGGGCTCACTAAGAAAGGATTTTTCAGAATGACCACCAGAGCATTTAGAGTATTTCCTATATTATTATTATTATTATTATTATTATTATTATTATTATTATTATTATTATTATTATTAGTAGTAGTAGTAGTAGTAGTAGTAGTAGTAGTAGTAGTAGTAGTAGTAGTGTTATTATTATTATTAACAGGCTCTGATACTAAGGAATTCGACTCCCCGTCCCCACCTGGAAAGAAACCTCTTCCAAATGCAAAACACAAGCAGAGGAGAGGAGTTTCAGTTTCAGTTTTACAGCAGCACCAAGCAGCTTTAGTACAGAACAGTTGAGCTAAGCCACGCCCAGGCTCCTTGCTGTCTTCTTGCTCACACAGCAAATACTGTTTCAGTTTCCAAACAGCCATCCACTCTTTCACACATGGACAGGACGCTAGCCAGATAATTCCAACGGATGCTGGGAGGCAGAGGCGGAATTATTTTTTTCCTTATTTTCCTCCCCAGAAACTAAGCCCGACCGCCTAATTTCGCAGCGAAGCACGGGGATTCAGCTAGGAAATTTAATAAATAAAATAAGGGTTTCTGCCTCTTTGGAGGAGATAGGCTGGTGCCACTTGCAGCTGCATAAGGATGCAAGGCTATTTCCCTACTTGACGCTTCCTCTCTGCCTGGCCCGGTAGTTTCCCAACATGGGACAGAGAGACAAGTTAGGAACTGGAACTGTCAAAGACTATTGTAATCTACCTTACATGCAGGAACGGAGGAGTTACCCCACCACCACCCCAGGGCAAAAAAATCAACATGGAGGCCCTTGTTAGAGTCGGACTCTGAGGAAGAGGAGGACAGGGAATGGAGGTGTGGCTCTCCGGAGGTTGTGGAGGAGGCTGGGGAAGGGCAGAGTCAGAGGAAGAACCAGGCCCATCCTCTCTGCATCCTAGGACACGCAGGGAGGAACGAAGAAGGGAGCAACATGGCTTATGAGAGAGGAAGCGGCCCTGACCCCTTCATTGGTTGCCGCTGAGGAGACTAGTATATAAGAGAGATGGTTACAACACAGCGTTGCCAGAAGCAAAGTGTGTGTTATTTTGTGGCTGAAGTGATCGTGGTTGGCGACCTTCCAACAGACCGTGCCTTGTCATCTCCTTGAAGTTGGTAATTACTTCTCCCGGTCCGTTGTGTAAATTCCTGCATTGTAGTTTGTTTTTTTTTATTATTATTATTATTTCACTTCCCTCTGCTCATTGAATTTGGGCTGCATTGCTTTCTTTTGAAGACTAATTTTTGCGTAAGTTTTATCTCCCACGGAGAATTATTTGAACATCGGGGCCAAGTTGGAGGCATTAAAGGACATTTGGATTGTGTTAAAGTTGTGTTGCACTCCAGGTCATCACACTGTGAAAGCCCCCCACCCCAAACCTGTGTGTCTCTTTCACAAGTGCCAACATCCACTCTTTTCCTGCACAGACGTGATGAAGGAATTGTCTCCAGGCCATGGCAGGACAGCTAGGCCCGGTCTCCTTATGTAAACGGATTTAATTTGGATGTCCCACACTGGCCCGAAAGGTCAGGACAGTTAATCAGGTCTTGGTTTTGCTTTATAAGGCAGAGCAGAAGGGAATTAGTTCCTTAGTTTTGTTGTGGGGGGGGGAATTAATTTAGGGCAGCTGTTTTTCAACCCTTGGCAACATTTAAGATGGGGT
This sequence comes from Bungarus multicinctus, assembly GCA_023653725.1. Taxonomy (NCBI): domain Eukaryota; kingdom Metazoa; phylum Chordata; class Lepidosauria; order Squamata; family Elapidae; genus Bungarus; species Bungarus multicinctus. The sequence continues at coordinate 147,160,278 of CM042840.1, read as the reverse complement.
GGACTTCAACGCCAGGAATCACTTGAGACTTTCAAGAAGTGATTGGACTGCCATTTGTCAGAAATGGTGTAGGGTCTCCCGCTTGGGTGGAGTGGGGTTCGACTAGATGACCTGTAAAGTCCCTTCCAACTCTGGTATTCTATTTTCAGTGGAGCAGAAGTTGCCTTCGGAAGTTGTGGGAGCTTCATCCCTGGAGGCTTTCAAGAAGAGATTGGACTGGCATTTGTCAGAAATGGTGTACGGTCTGCTGCTTGGGCAGGGGGGTTGGACTAGATGACCTATAAGGTCCCTTCCGACTCTGTTAATCTATAAAGGATGGATCTCGTTGTTTGATGGAGGTTGTGGGAGCTTTATCCCTGGAGGCTTTCAAGAAGAGACAGGACTGCCCTCTGTCAGAAATGGTGTAGGGTCTCCTGTTTGAGCTGGGGGCTGGACTAGATGACCTACAAGATCCCTTCCAGCTCTATTCTGATTGATTCAACCAAGAAATAAGGAGAAATTTCCTGACAGTGAGAGCAATCAACCAGTGGAACTCAGAAGTTGCCTCCAGAAGTTGTGGGAGCTTCATCCCTGGAGGCTTTCAAGAAGAGACAGGACTGCCCTCTGTTGGAAATGGTGTAGGGTCTGCTGCTTGGGTAGTGGGTTGGACTAGATGACCTATAAGGTCCCTTCCAACTCTGATTATCTGTTATCTGAGTAAGGGGGAATGCAGATCAATAGAAATGTGTTATCGCCACGGATTTCTGAAGGTTGAAGCCCACCCATCTTAAAATTGTCAAAAATGACAGTATTTGAGAGGGGATCATTTCTAGGGTCAGAGGGAAAAGATCCCTTTTTATGAATAAACAGTGGTTCCTCTCTAGGAATTTGGAGGACTCCTACCTTATAAAAAGCAGCAAATAAACTTGGCTTACTCTAACACAATTTTTTTTTTTTGTGGTTGCGGAGAGAATAATTTTTGTTCTGTTTTGAGTCACGTTTGCACTTCAGGACGGTGCCAGAATCAGCCGATAGATGGAGAAGGAAGACCTCTATGGCTGCTAGATGGAACCTCCATCTCCTGCCGTAGTCTACCTTGCCCTAAACATAGCACAGCTGCAGGGGAAGAGGCAAAAAGGAGCAAAGAGGTTAAATTCAAAAGGATCCCTAGGGGAGTCCTCAGCTTACAACGCCGATGGGGATCGGAAAGGCCCTTGCCGGATGGTGGTGAAGCGAGTCGCGGCCAGTTTTGCGAATTCACTGCGGTCATTAAGTGAGTCGGACAGTCATTCCGCGAATCTGGCTCTCTCCGGCGACTTTGCGGGTGGCGGAAATCGCAAAGAGCCAGTTTTGCCAAGTTGTCGGGATTTCAATCACGTGGCCGTCGGGATGCTGCCAAGGTTGTAAGTGCAAGGACTGGTCATAGGTCAGGTTTTTTTTTTTTACTGCCATTGGAAATCGGAATGGTGACTAAACGAATGGTTGTAAGCTGAGGACCAGCTGTATAGCTGCTATTCTATTTCCAGTGCCATTTAACTTGGAATGATCCCTCTATAAGTGTCATAAGTGCAAGGAGTGGCCTTAACTCACTTGTTTTCAGTGCCATAGTAACTTGGAATGATCCCTCAATAAATGGTCATAAGTGCGAGGATTGTCCATAAGTCATTTGTTTTATTTATTTGATTTATTTGATTTGTCAATCGCTTACAAGATAATAGGTATAAATAAAAACATAGTTATGAATACATGAAATGGGTACATATAAGAAAAATAAAAGAAACAATAGGACAGGGACGATGGGCACGTTGATGCGCTTATGCTGGCCCCCTACTACAGACCTCTTAGGAAATGGGTGAGGTCTATAGTAGGCAGTCTAGACATTTTTTGAGTTCTGTGCAGAATTCTCGGGAACGGACTCATCGTTGTACGGTTAGGTCAGGGCAAGAACGGAGGTTCTTATGGTTGGTGTTGCTTTTGACGAGGGCCTTGGTGGTGCAGGCTGTTAATCATCTAGCACTTAGCTCAATTGCCTGCAATTAGTGCAGGTTCGAATCCCACCAGGCTCAAGGTTGACTCAGCCTCCCATCCTCTCGGGGTAGGTAAATTGAGGACCCAAGATTGCTGGGGGCTTTGTAAAAATGCTGCTTGGGGGGGCCAAAAGCCCTAGTAATAAGCAGGCATATACAATGGAATGAAGGCTATTGCCGAGCACTTAGCATGGTGCTCCATAGACTGTAAGCCGCCCTGAGTCTCCGGAGAAGGGCGGCATATAAATGTAATAATAAAAAATAATAATTTATAGTATAAATAAATTTACGTTTGCTTGATTCACCGAGCCATCTCTGTTTTTGAACTCTGGGCCAATGCAGGAAATGTCGAGTATTTCATCAGAAGAGATGGTTGATGCTTGATAGCCACTGATGATATTGCCGGCATTTGAGATGTCATCATTGTCATTGTTATCTTCAAGACCAAATAAGATGGCATTGGGAGGTCGCTCGACGGCTTTTTTGATGAGCATTGGGATATCATTAGTTGTTGGAGTTGTGGTTTTTTGTGGAATGGGTTGTGATTGTGGTTGTTGAGTGAGGAAGTGGTTTGCAGGGATTGGATATTCGTTTTTTTTGTATTGTGTCTTTTTTTTCAAGATTAGTTAATCTTGTTTTTACAGTGTCCAGGGATTCTACTATGGTGTCTGGGATGTTATTTGTGTTTCTCAGGTATCAACTCTTTCGAAGAGGGCAATATATTTGTCCAGTTTGAGTCTGCATTGGATTTTTTTCTTGGCATGGTAGGTTTGTTGAGATGGTTTGTTGGTTAAATTGTTCAATAAAACAAGATCAACCACAATATTGCACCAATCAATTAATTACACTAGCCATGCTAGTCAAGTAATTTCACTAATTAACAATCACCCTAATCAATTTAATCACACTGGTCAATTAATTTCATTAATAATTAATTTTACTAAGCAATTAAATTACACTGATCGATATTCACATTATTTGCACTAGACATTCTAATCCCACTAATAATCAAACAATCAATAAATCGGTCAATTATTTTAGAGAAATTATTATGGAGACATTATTTTATAGGCGTCATCATCTAATCATTGATATATGTCTTGAGGTCATAAAGTTATACGTTTTGAGGTAATGAAGCAATCAGTGTTACGTGAGGTAGTAACTCAGCAAGTAAAGGGTTATTGCTTTGCTGTTGTTACCTGATCTACTTGTACAGCTGTCTCCAATTTCAGCTGGCCTGGCCAAGGAATCTTGGTGAGGTAGAAGTTGAAGGCACAGGGTTACTGTTTTATTGGCTTCAAAGCGATTGATTTTTGGTGAGGTAGAGATTAGTAACTCCTTTAAAGTTTTAAAACTCAAGAGTTTAAAGTAAAGAGCCCCTTTCCAGCTCAGAATCGATGGCCCAGAACCGAGTTTGCATCCTGCTCTCAGCCCTCCTTTCAGTCTCTCGGACTCCACTGATTTCTCTCAAATTGCAGTGTCCCTGTCGGCTCTTTGCTATCTCTGCGGATCTCAGCCACTTTCGGAGGAGGCCTCGCAGCTTTCTATTAGGACTGGCCATAAGTCACTTGTTATTCAGTGCCTTGTAACTTGGAATGGTCCCTCAATAAATGGTCATAAGTGCGAGGACTGGCCATAAGTCACTTGTTATTCAGTGCCGTTTGTAACTTGGAATGGTCCCTCAATAAATGGTCATGAGTGCGAGGACTGGCCATAAGTCATTTGTTTTCAGTGCCATAGTAACCTAAATAAATGGTCATAAGTGCGAGGACTGGTCATAAGTCACTTGTTTTCAGTGCCATAGTAACCTAAATAAATGGTCATAAGTGCGAGGACTGGTCATAAGTCATTTGTTTTCAGTGCCATAGTAACCTAAATAAATGGTCATAAGTGCGAGGACTGGTCATAAGTCACTTGTTTTCAGTGCCATAGTAACCTAAATAAATGGTCATAAGTGCGAGGACTGGTCATAAGTCACTTGTTTTCAGTGCCATAGTAACCTAAATAAATGGTCATAAGTGCGAGGACTGGTTATAAGTCACTTGTTTTCAGTGCCATTGCAACTTGGAATGTGAGGATTGCTTGCATTGGACTGCTAACGGAGAGGATCTCTGGAGTGGATCGCCAGTGGGTCCCCTATAGGCAGGAAGGGGTTAGTGGGGGGTGGAGGGGGGATGATGATAAAGATCCCAAGGAATTGTTTTAGGGAAAAATTCAAAAATTTCTGCCTTTGACTAGAACGTGTGAGTGGGAAAAGGTTTTGCTGCCAGTTTGCACCCCCCCCCCGATCCTGGTTTGAAGCTGGCTTATCTGAGGTCTGGATCAAAGGGGAGGGGAGTGGAATGAAACAGAGCCAACCCAAGCTTCTCACCCCCCCCTCCCAGAATCTCCTTCCCCACCTGGCCCCTTGCACTGACTACAGCTCCCAGCATCCTCCTGTTCCCCCCCCCCCCCGCAACCCACAGGGGGAGGGCGCCAGGTTGGGGAAGCTGCCCCCCCTTCAAGATTTTGCAGTAGTAGTAGTAGTAGCAACAGCAGCAGTGGGAGAAGGGCTCCCCCTGGTGTCTAGGAGGCCAACAGCAGGGCATTCTCGGATAGCTGCTCTTCGAGGTCCGGCTGGATTGGGGCTTGGATGCCCGAGGAGACGCACCCCGTTCTTCCCTCCCGCCCCCCTTGAGGACCTCCATCTTTCGTGGGCAGGTAATGGTGCGGGGGGATCAGGGGAGGGGGTCCATCTGCGCTCCATCCTTTCACCCCACCTGCAAAGCCCCCTTCCCCCTTTCCTTCCCTCTTTTCCGGCCCTCGCTTTCGAAGAGCCCCCAGACCCAGATCTCCTCCGTCCTCGCCTTCCACCCCCTCAAGGCCCAGAGCCCTCGTTCCTGCTTTTCTCTCTCCCCCTCCCACCGGAAGCTCAGACGGCGCCCCCCCCCCATCCTTTTCTCTCCTTCTTCCCTGCCAATGAAAAGAGACTCTCCAGATTGGGGAGGGGGCGGCTGTTTAAACTGCCAGTTTTGGTCCTTTAGCGCGCGCCCCCCCCCCCCCCCACCCTCCGGGATGGGGAATGGAGAGGCCTCTGGATGCCCAGTGTTTGGGCAGGGAAAGAGAGAGAGAGAGATGGAGAGAGAGAGGAGGGAGACAAAGAGAGAGAGAGATAAAGAGAGAGGGAGGGAGAGGGAGGGAGAAAGAGAGGGAGACAAAGAGAGAGAGGCAGAGCGAGAGGGGGAGGGAGACAGAGAGCAGAGAGAGAGAGATAAAGAGAGAGGGTGGGAGGGAGAAAGAGGGAGACAGAGAGGGAGAGGGAGAAAGAGAAGGAGACAAAGAGCAGAGAGACAGAGAGAGAGGGAGGGAGGGAGAAAGAGGGAGATGGAGAAAGAGGGGGACAAAGAGAGCAGAGAGATAAACAGAGAGAGGGAAGGAGAGGGAGGGAGAAAAGAGGGAGAAGGGAGGAAGAGGGAGACAGGACGGAGAGAGATAAAGAGAGGAAGGGGGAGGGAGGGAGAAAGGGAGAAAGAGAGGGAGACAGAGGGGAACGAGGGAGGACAGAGAGAGCGAGAGATAGAGGGAGGGAGGGGGGGAGGGATGCAAGAAAGGAGACAACAGGCAGCAGAGGGAGACAGAGAGAGAGAGAGAGAGGGAGGGAGGGAGAAAGGGAGAGGGAGAAAGAGGGAAACAAAGAGAGCAGAGAGAGATAAAGAGAGAGGGAGGGAAGGTCGGGAGAGAGGGAGTTAGAAAGAGGAGACAAAGAGAGAGAGATAAAAGAGGGAGGTACAAAGGGAGGAGAAGAGAGGGAGAGGGAGAACGGAGGGAGACAAAGAGAGATAAGGATGAGGGAGGGGGGGATAAAAAGAGGGTAGGGAGGGAGAGGGAGTATAAAGAGAGACAAAGACATAAGGAGAAGAGGGAGACAGAAGAGATAGAGAGGGAGGGAGGTGAGGGATAAAGAAAGGAGAGGGGAGAGAGGAGAGAAAGAGGGGGACAAAGAGAGGGATAAAGAGAGAGAGGGGGAGAACGAGGGAAGAGGAGAAAGAGAGGAGACAGAGAGAGAGGAATGGGAGAAAGAGAGAGAGGGAGAAGGGAGAAGCTATAGAGAAATATAGGAGACAGAGATTGGTAAATTTTATACATATATAAAGAGAGAGGGAGGGAGGGGGGAGGGGAAAGAGAGGAAAGACAAAGAAGAGAAAGAAAGAGGTCAGACCCACAAACAACAGGAGAAAGAAAGATAGATAAAAGATAGATAGATAGATAGATCGATAGATAGATATATAGATAGATAGATAGATGATAGATAGATAGATAGAATAGATAGTAGATAGATAGATAGTGTATGGATGGAGGGGATTGGAGGAGAGGGAGGGCGGGAGAGAGAGACCCTCGCTTTCTGCCTGAGCCCCCACCCCAAAAGGAGCTCTCTCTCCCTTCTTCCTCCCCCTTGTTCCTGATTCTTTGGCCCCAGCAGGCATGGGGGGTGTTCAGCTCCTGCTCCATCTGGGCCTCCCATCTGCTCCGAAAAGCCAACAGGGAGGAGAATGTCGGCGGGAATGGGGGGGGGGGGTGAGGATACAGTTGGGGGGGGGTGGTCCAGTGCCTAGGAGACGCTCTCCCGATGGCGCAGCAGAGACCCCGGCTTCCTTGGCAGGGCATCGACTCCTCCCTGCCCTGATACTGCTCCCATCCCCACTTGGAGGGGGGGGAAAAGCTGGAATTCCTCCCGCCTCCTTGATGCCCCCCATCGACTGCTGGCGGCTCTGCTCCCCCATCTTTTCGGCCCTTGTTGTGAGAGCAGTTTGGGGACCCAGGAAGCGAAGGAAGAAGGAGGTAGGAAGAGGAAGGAGGAAGGGCCGGAGACAGAGACCGAGAAAAGAAAGAGGGCGGGAGGGAGAGAAGAGTGAAGAGTACAATAGTGAAAAGAGGAGAGGAAATAAAGGGTTAATATGAAGGCATGAAAGCAGAGAGGCCAGGAGAGAGGAAAAAGAGACATGACGAAGGAAGGAAAGAAGAATATGTGATTGATGGATGTAGAATTGAAGAGGCAAAACATGAAAAGAGATAGAAGAAAGAGGAAGGGGAGACAGGAGGAAGGAATGGAACAGAAGGAGGCAAGAGAAAGAGAGAGGGAGATAATAGGAGTGAAGGAAAGACAAGAACGAATACAGAATAAAGAAAGAAAGAAAGAAGAACGAAAGAAAGAAATACGAAAGAAAAAAGAAAGAAAGAAAGAAAGAAATCAATAAGAACGAATCACGAAAGAAAGGAAAAAAAGAAAAGAAAAAGAAGAAGAGAATAAAAAAGAAGAAAGAAGAAAGAAAAGAGGAAAGAACCAGCATACTAACATAGGTAATAAAGTAACGGTACAAAGATCTGCAATTATTTAATAGATAGATAGGAAATGAATGAAGTTGAGATATAATTAAATGATAAATTAAATGCAATATAGACATTAGATAGATAATATTTTAGAAATAACGTACCAGGAAAATAATTGAGTGCTAAATGTGCCTTATTCAATATATTTAAATATATTTTGTATATCGAGTACAATAAATAATGAATTCATAGATACATGATGATAGATAAAGAGGTAGAGAACGAAAAGAGGATGGAGAAATTTTGAAAGATCAATATAGAGGAAAGAAGGAAGAGTAGATAGGATGAAAGAAAGAAGGAAGACATATATACAGGATAGTAGATACAGAGTTATAATACAAGACTTTATAGCTAATTTTTAAATCGCAGAGAGTATAGGAAAGAAGGAAGTGGGATATATTAGGGCAAATAAAAGGGGAAAAGGGAAAGTTCATAGAGCGGCAGAGCTAAAGAGGGCGAGAAGCAAATAAGTAGGGAAAGGTGAAAGAGCCAGCTATAGTAAATAAGACAGGGGAGATTGATGACGCGCAAGAAGAAGGAAGCAGAGAGACATGGAGATAGTAAAGAGGATAGAAAAGAAAAGACAAGGGATGGATAAAGTTTGAAATACGAATAAGAGAAAGAAGGAAGGGGAGATAGTATAATAGTAGGAAGCAGGATAGACAGGAGATAGAGAAAGATTTAGAGAAAGAAAAAGAAGGTAGTGATAAAGTGGTGAAAGAGCCCGATATATTAAGACTAAGCTGAGATAGGGGAAAGAATGAATGAAGGCATAGAGACAG
>CM042840.1:147091303-147151623 GCA_023653725.1 Bungarus multicinctus | reverse complement strand
GGAGACCTCTGCCCTAGAGTGGAGAGATTGCAGAGGAAGGGATGACAAGAGAGTAAGCAGGCAGAGAGAGTTGAAGTCTTAGCGAAGCTGGCTGAGGAATTCTGGGAGTTGGAGTCCACAGTTATTAAATCAGGGGTCTCCAACCTTGGCAACTTTAAGACTTGTGGACATCAACTCCCAGAATTCCCCATTCAACCATGCCTGTTGTTGTTTTTCCCTCCTCCCTAGAGTGGAGCGATTGCAGAGGAAGGGATGGCAAGAGAGTAAGCAGGCAGAGAGAGTTGAAGTCTTAGCGAAGCTGGCTGGGGAATTCTGGGAGTTGGAATCCACAAGTCTTAAAGGGACCACATTTGGAGACTCCTGTGTTGGGGTGAAGTGTTGGGGTGAATCTGGAGGGTGCCCTCTGGATCTATGAGTGTTGCAACTTCCTCATTTCCCCAAACAGCTCAGACAGAGGCTGCATATGCAGAGTGCAGCTCCCTCGGCACAATCCTCCAAGTTTGGGAGTCCCTCCAGGTGGGATGGCTGCCCTATCCTACTCCTACCCCACCCCCACCCCACCCTTAAATTTCTTCCATCTCTTGGCCTGCATCTCCTTTACGGATGTCCAAAATCCTTTTCCAGTCGCGGGGCCCTCTCGTGTGTTCTCTTTCGCACCCGGCTCTCCCTTGGCCCAAAACCTCCCTACACCTCCGAGATAATCCCTTGCCCCACCGACACACACACATACACACACACACAGATGCCTGCTTGTGTGCTTTCTACAAAAGCTCTCCTACACAACGCCTCTACCCACTCACAAGCTGCCAACCTGGCATCAGCCTACGGTACAATTTCTGTTCTCAGTGGGAAGAATAGTAGTAGTAGGATATGTTGCCGGTTTGGTGCGGTTCGACCAAACAGGTAGTAAAAAAAAAACCAAAAACCAGCGATTAGATATATATTTAAAAACAAGTTTTATTTCAGTTTTTCACATTATAAAAAAAACAACAACAACCCAGCTCTTTTCAGTGGACAACATGATTCCAGGTTACCACATTTACATACAAATATGACAATATTTGGGGTCCAGTTTAAAAGAGGCTGGGGTGGGGGTGGGGTCGGCGAGAGGTTCAGAGGGGAGAGGGTCCACAATCCAAGTCCCTGTAAGAGCCCTTGAGGGATTCAGGGCCCATTGATCCCAAAGGTGGATGTTTTCCTCACTCAGAAATCTGAGTGGGTGGGATTCTCCTCGGGGTCATCCATCCGTTCCCCCTCCCAAAAAGCAGGAGTTTAACTCAGGCCTGGTTCTTATTCCAGGGAGGTCTATAAACGAGAAACTCCCAGGGGGAGAGGGGCAAGTGGGCCATTTGAACTGGGGAAGATGTTACTGTGATGGATCCTATCTTGAGCTTGGGGTTTGGCTAGATGGCCTCTGAGGTCCCCCTGATGAAACTGGAATGAGGGATGGGGCTTGCTAGGGGAGGAGAGGAGACATCAGGAAGAGGTTTGTGTGTGTGTGTGGGGGGTCTGTTTCCTCCCTAAATTACTTTTTTCCCCCCAGTCTTTCACCTTTGGGGGGGGAGGGACTCCAAGTCCCAGAATTCTTGGCGCTGCGCGATGGCTGGGAATCCTGGGAACTGCAATCTTTGTAGAGGGGGAATAAAGGTCCCCAAATATTGTGGGGGGGGAGGGGCTGTTGGGGTTTAACAGTTGTTTAAAAAAAGAAGAAAGTCTGGTTCGTGGTTGTTTTTCTTTCATTTACTCTTGATTTATTTTTGGACTTTTTAAAATCACATTCTTATTTTATCAGTAATTCACGGCAACAAATTTACCTTGTGACAAATATTATAAGAAATAACACTCTTTCTTCCTCCTATTTTCTCCAGCACAACAACTGTGTGAGGTTGGTTGGCCTGAGAGATGGGGGGCATTGGCTGAAAGTCACCCAGCTGGCTTTCATGGCTACCGTGAAACCCTAGAACTTCCCAGTGTTCCCTAGTGATTGGGCCCAAGTCAGCCAGCTGGCTTTCATGCTAAAGCAGAGAACTAGAAAAACAGCGTCAGCAAAGATGGGGCTTTCAGCCTAAAGCAGAAACAGAAAAAACTCCCCCCGTCGCTAGCTGATTAGGGCCCAAAACGTTCAGGGCCAGGCTGGCCTTCCAGCCGAAAGGCAGACACTAGAAAATCACAAGTCTCCTTGTTTATGATGCCCCAAAGTCCAGGCAGCTGGCTTTCATGCCTAAAAGCAGAACTAGAACTCCCAGTTCCCTGGGTGATGGTGGCTCAAAGTGCAGGCAAGGCTGGCTTCGGCATGGGGCCCTTAAATGGCAGGAACTAGGACATCCCGTTCCTGGGATTGGGCCCAAAGTCAGCAAGCTGCTTTCTGGGGGCCTAACAAGCAGAAATAGACCTCCCAGGGTCTTCTGGTGATTGGGCTCAAAGGTCAAGGGCCAGCTGGCTTTCGGCATAAAGCAGAAATAGAAACTCCCCAGCCCTGGTGATTGGGCTCCAAGTCAGCCAGCTGGGCTTTCGGGGCCCTAAAGCAGACCTAGAAACTCTCAGTCTTCTAGTGATGTGCCCAACAAATACAGCAGAGGGCTTGCGCCTAAAGCAGGGGAACTAGAACTCCCAGGTCTCCTGGTGAATTGGCTCCCAAAGTCAGCCAGCTGGCTTTTTCCAGCCTCAAGCAGGGAAACTAGAAACTTCCCAGGTGCCTAGTGAATTGGCCCAACGAGTTTCAAGGGCCAGCTGGCTCGGGGGCATTAAAGCAGGAACTAGGCTCTCAGTAGCTAGTGATTGGCCCAAAAATTTCCAGGGCAGGGGGGCTGGCGTGTTTTGTTTTCGGCCTAAAGCCGAAAACTAGAAAAACTCCCAAGTCTTGTCCCTTTAGTACTTGGGGCCCAAAAGTTACAGGCCAGGCTGGTCCTTCGGGCCTAAAGGACAGACACTGGGAAAAAAACTATCAAGGTCCCTCCTGTGAGTGGCCCAACATAATCGGCCCGCCCAGCTGGCTTGCGGCCCCCAATAGGCAGAAACATAGACACTTCCCGTCTTCCTAGTAAATTGGCCACAAGTCAGAAGATGGATTTCCACCGAAAAGCAAGACACTAGGAACTCACAGGGGTCTCCTCGTAATTGGCCCAAAAATCAGCCACGCTGGGCTTTCGGCCTGAAAGCACCAGGAACTAGAACATTTTCTCAAAGTTCTCCTGGTGATTGGGCCCAAAATAGTCAGCCTGGGGGGGCTGGCTTTTCTGCCCTAAAGCAGGGAAAACAGAACTTCACAGTCTCTGATGATTGGCCCAAAGTCAGCCAGCTGGCTCATTGCACTAAAGCAGAAAAAAACTAGAAAATCCCAGTTCTGGTGGTGGCTCCAAAGGTCAGGACAGGCTGGGCTTTCGGCCTAAGCAGGAAAAACTAGAATTTCCCCAGTCTCTGGTGTTTTTGGGCCCAAAAGTCAGCCAGCTGGCTTTCGCCAAAGCAGAAACAGACACGCCCAGTAGCATGGGTTGATTGGGCTCAAAGTTTTTTCAGACAGTGGCTTTCGGCCTAAGCAGAAACGGTAGAACTCCCAGTCCCTGGTGATTTGGTACACAAAGTCTCGCCCCAGGACTGGGCCTTTCGGCCTCCTAAAGAAGAAAAAACTAGAACGTCTCAGTTCATCTATGGATTTGCCCAAAAAATCAGCCAGCTGGCTTCGGGCCGAAAACGCGAACTTAGAAAAAGCCCCCCGGGGGTCTCCTGGTGGATGGGATCAAACTCAGGGCAAGCGGGCTGTCAAGGGCCCTAAAGAAAGGAAAAACTAGAAAAATCACAGTCTCCTTAGGATTGGCCCCAAGTCAGCCAGATGGCTTTCGGGCCCGTCTTTAAAGGGCAGCACAGAAAATCTCAGTCTCCTATGTGGATTGGGCCCCAAAATCAGCCAGCTGGCTTTCGGCCTAAAGCAGAACTAGAACTCCCAGTCTCCTAGTGATTGGCCCAAAGTCAGCCAGCTGGCTTTCGGCCTAAAGCAGAACTAGAACTCCAGTCTCCTAGTGATTGGCCCAAAATCAGCCAGCTGGCTTTCGGACTAAAGCAGAACTAGTAAACTCCAGGTCTCCTAGGTACATTGGCCCAAACGTCAGGCCAGATGGGTCTTTCACCTTAAAGCAGAAAACTAGAAAAACTCTCAGTTCTTTCATAGTACTTTGGGCCCAACCCACAAAATCCAAAGCCAGCTGGATTTAGGGCCTTAAAGCAGAAACTAGGAACAAACTCTCAGTTCTAGTGGGATTGGGCCGACCAAAATTCAAGCCAGAATGGCTGAGGCCTCTAATAGCAAGAAAACTCGAATCCAGGTCTCCTAGTAATTGGACCAAAGGTCAGCCAAGCTGGCTTTTCAGATAAAGCGAAAACTAGAACTCTCAGTCTCCGTAAATGGCCCAAAAATTCAGCCCAAGCGGGCTTCATGCCTAAAGCAGAAATAGCTGAACTTCTCAGGTATTTCCACAGGTAAGGCCAAAAAAATTCAGCCCAGCTGGCTTTCGGCCTAAAGCAGAACTAGAACTCCCCGTCTCCTAGTGATTGGCCCAAAGTCACCCAGCTGGCTCTCGTGCCTAAAATGGGACTAGAACTCCCAGTTTCCTGGTTTCATTAATCATTCGACCGCACTGTTGCTAGGTGCTGTAAGGTTTAATGAAAAAAAAACCCTGAAATAAGTGGCGAACTATCAGGACTTGCAGAACAAAAACTATGAAGGGGGAAAAATTAATTTTTATCCCGATAATGATACCTAAAGAATTTCTATCTAGAAATATTGAATTTATCAGCCTGAGCCTCCTAATTTTACCACCCCCACAAAAAAACCTCAGCCCCCTTCCAACCCCTTGCTTGGAACGGCCTCTATATAATAATTCATAATTATTATCTATTACTATCTTTATAATTCTTAATTTCCTTGGTTTGGCCTTGAATGATTTAACTCCCACCCACCCACCCACCCACCCGCCCATCCAGGCTTAAGACTGTGAATCCCCCCCCCCACCCATAAGAACCACCCTGGGTTACAAGCCAAGATGACATCAGGCTACGTTGACATCGCCGCCCCCATCATGGTTTGTGGCATCCTCAGGAGGATTTCAAATTGGCCTTTCCAGAGGCAAACCTCTGCCAAAAATACAGCCTTCCCTGCCCATAGGACGTTGCACTCTCCCAACGTCCATCCACCCCGGCTGGGAGCGATGAGTGTTGTAGTCCAAACATTCCCTTCCCCACACACACAGACACACACCCCCGAAGAGGTTTTCAGGGTTGGAACAGGCCGGGCTGACGTCTTTCCATGCCTGCCTACAGATGGGACAGGGTCATTTTGGCCCCTTCCAATAAAACATCCCCCTCCCCAACATATAGTTCAGATGAGGAGGAAGGGAGGAAGGCTGGTGTGAGGTGCCCTCCCCCCCTCCTACCTGAGGACCGGTCCCCTTCATTTGCATTCCCCAGAGAGAGAGAGAGAGAGAGATGCTGTTGTCAGGGTGTTGCCATGGCGACCGTTGTCAGCGGCCACCAGAGGTTGAAGAATAAGAGCAAAAGTATGGAAAGTGGGGGGGGGAGAGGTGAGTGGGTGGGAAGCGGGGGGGGGGAGGACTTCAGCCCACTTGGATTCCAGGCCAAAACAGCTTGGCGCGCGCACACACACACACACAGAGCTTAACGGGCACTACGGTGTCCCAAATTGTCATTGCAAAGATAGCAGCATATGCTCGGAGTTCCCTTGGGCCCATCTCATCCCTCCTGCCTTCCCGTTGCTCCGTCTTCCTTCCCACAATCGGGGACCTAACCCCTCCCCCCCCCCACTGAATATTCAGGGTAACACCCCCTCCCCCTTCATTTTGAGCCCCTTCCCCGCTCAGCCGTGCGTGCGCTGTGCAATTTCTGGTGTATTTATTTTAATTTTTCCCCCCCCCCTCCCTTCTTTTCCTACGGAGACTCCTTCTCCCCTCCCTGGTTTGCATTGCGTGGCTTCGGCCGTTGACGGAAGGGGAGGATGCAGATTTGGGGTGGGGGAGAAAGCCTGGATGTGCAGGGGGGTGGGGGTCCGAAGTGCATGCATGTGGGGTGGATAGGTGGGTGGAATAAGGACCCTGCGTTGGGGGTCTCCCGGACTCTTGCAAGTCCAGTCCTGCCGAAGGCCCTTGCAGGAGATTAAGCGATGTGTAATTTCGCCCCCTACTCTCTTTCCCCCCCCCCTTTCTCTCTCTCTGTCTGTCTCTTTGTCTGTCTACAGGCCAATTCTCCACCTGTCATTGTCAACACTGACACATTAGAAGCACCAGCTTATGTGAGTTGCCCCAGAGGTTCACTTCGTCGCTTCCCCAGGTCCTCTGGCCAGCCCCCCCAACCCTGCCCTTGCATGCCCCCTTGACCAACTCTTCCTCCTCCTCCTCCTCCCCCCTCCCCCCAAAGGTTCTTCCGAAAGAGTCCGCCTTTTGGATCAGTAAACCAACACACATTTTTCCTTCTTTTTTTCATCCCCAGGTAAATGGAACCGAAGGCGAGATGGAATATGAAGAGATCACTCTAGAGCGGGTAAGTCTGTGTGTCTGTGTTGTGTATGTAGGCACAAAGTCACTGTTTTTTCTCAACCTTGCAACTTGAAGGTTTGTGGGCTCAAACTCTCGGAATTCCCTTGCTAGCCATGCCTGGTTTTTTTTCCCCTTTCTCCTACCTCCTAGAGTAGAGAGATCACAGAGGAAGGGATTAGAAGAGAGTAAGTGAATAGGGATACATACCATGTGAAGTGTTAATACTGGTGCTCGCATGCCAGCACCCAGAAGGCAATGTGCGCGGAGGGGTGGCATGCCCCCTGCGTATGTGCGCACAATCCCCCCACGACCCCCCACTTACCTGCACTGCTGATTTTCAGCTCATTTGAGGCCTTTTTCGACCTCCCAGAGGCTCGAGGGAAGCCTCTGCAGGCCAAAAAACGGGTATTTCTGGAAGTGACAAAACCGGCCTGTTTTTGGCCTCCAAAGGCTGCAGAGGCTTCCCTCGAGCCTCTGGGAGGTCGAAAAAGGCCTGAAAATCACCCGGGAGGCGCGCCCATACGCAGTAAGGAAAGTTTGCCTAGGGCTCACGTGCCCGCACAAATGACTCTGTGTGCCACCTGTGGCACGTGTGCCATAGGTTCACCATCCCAGGACTAGGGAATTGTGGGAGTTGAAGTCCACAGGTCTTAAGGATGACCAGCTAGCTGCAGAATTCTGGGAGTTAAAGTTGACACATCTTAAAGTCTACCATACTGGCTGGGGAATTATGGGAGTTGAAGTCCACAAGTCTTAAGGTTGCCTTTCTGGCTAGGGAATTCTGAGAGTTGAAGTTGACACATCTTAAAGTCTACCACACTAGCTGGGGAGTTGTGGGAGTTGAAGTTCACAGGTCATGAAGGATGTCCTGCTGACTAGGGAATTCTGGGAGTTGAAGTCCACCTATCTTAAAAGGTCAAGAAACACTATGCTAGACTAGGCTGGTAGACTTCTGCTTCGTGGGAAACTCTGCCTTCATGTTGCATGATCCAATCCCCCTCATTTAACCAATCCTGGTTTCTTCGGTCGGACGTTACCATGATATTGGTTCATTTGCGTTGAGACTTTACTCTCCCATAGGGCAACTCCGGGCTGGGCTTCAGCATCGCCGGAGGCACCGACAATCCTCATGTTGGTGATGACCCCAGTATCTTCATCACCAAAATCATCCCTGGAGGGGCGGCTGCTCAAGATGGCAGATTACGGTGAGAATCCTTGGCAGCCCCTATGGAGACGGCTCTGTCCCTCTTGCTGGGCTGTTTTTCGGTCCACCTAGAACAGTAGTAGCTGACCTTTTGGGGCTCCTGTGCCAAAAATTGTCCAGAAGGCAATGCGCGCAGGCCCCCCACCCCCCCTGCGCATGCGTGCACAGTCTCCCCATGCTGCCCTCTTACCTGCTGATTTTTGGCCTCCCAGCAGCTCGAGGGATGCCTCTGCAGCCTTTGGAGGACAAAAAATGGGCCAGTTTCGTCACTTTCAGTATTTCTGGAAATACCGGAAGTGACAAAACGGGCCTATTTTTTGGCCTCCAAAGGCTTCCCTCAAGCCTCTGGGAGGCCAAAAAAGTCCTCAAACAGTCCTTTTTCAAAATTCATATGTCAACTCATAAAATACTTCTATGGTCTTTTTAGAGTTGCCAACAGAAAGGGGGGGGGGAGCAGTGTGGCAGCTTGCAAAACTGAAAGTACATTTCATAAATGTTTTCAACAATAGCAACCAGGTGACCGAAGTTCCCCCAACCATAGAATCTCCTCCTAGTGTGGCATCCTTTTTCCTCTACCTGTCCTAACCGAAAGCTCTATCAAATGTGGAGCCGACCAGACTCTATGGCGGTTCCCCCAATCATAGAGTCTCCTCCTAGCGCGGCATCCTTTTTCCTCTACCTGTCCTAACCGAAAGCTCTATCAATTGTGGAGCCGACCAGACTCTATGGCAATTCCCCCCAACCACAGAATCTCCTCCTAGCGTGGCATCCTTTTTCCTCTACCTGTCCCAACCAAAAGCTCTATCAATTGTGGAGCCGACCAGACTCTATGGCGGTTCCCCCAGTCATAGAGTCTCCTCCTAGCGCGGCATCCTTTTTCCTCTACCTGTCCTAACCAAAAGCCCTATCAATTGTGGAACCGACCGGCAATAGGGAGGGGCAGCTGAGGGATGAAAGAGCCATATGCGGCTCCAGAGCCACATGCGGCTCCGCAGCTGCAGGTTGCCGATCCTGCTCTAGCTGTGGTGTATAATTCTGATTTTTTGGGCTGTGTGTGATTTTTTTTCTCTCCCCCGGACAGAGTGAACGACAGCATCCTCTTTGTGAATGATGTGGACGTCCGGGAAGTGACCCATAGCACGGCAGTGGAGGCGCTGAAGGAGGCGGGCTCCATCGTGCGGCTCTACGTCATGCGCAGGAAACCGCTGGCGGAGAAGGTGATCGAGATTAAGCTGATCAAAGGCCCTAAAGGTGAGCCCCCCCTTCTCTGCTCCCCTTCCCCCAGAGATTTTCAGGGACCTCCTACTCCTTCTCTTTAGGGGCACTCTGTGGCTTTGATGAACCCCAGTTCCCAATAGGGTGAACCCACATTACCCGAAATCAAGGTTCCTCATGTCTTTTCTCTATCGCCTAAAAGTAAGCCGAGAAAGGGATTACAAGAGAGTATGGATGTGCATGGCAAAAGGAATGGATTGGTGCTAGGGCATTCTGGGAGTTGAAGTCCACCCGTCTTCAAGTTTGACAAGCACTGTCCCAAGTGGACAATGTATATCTGGTTGTACTTCTAACTAGGGAGCCTACGTAGAGATTGGTATCCTCAAGGAAAAAGATCTTCTCCACCCAACCACCCCTAGCGAGGCTTATGGAACCTCCAGTGGCAGGCTCAGTGTATCTTTAAAGGTTAGGTGCTGGGCACAGCGAGGGGCTGTTGCATCCAGGTTCTCTTTTTGGCTACTTTTCAAATTCAAATTCTCCTTGGCTGGAAGGCCTTCCAAGTTATCCAGATGCAGTGGATCTTGGCCTGGGCAGAGGGTTGGACTAGATGACCTTAGAGTTTATCTTCCAAATCTAAGATTGCATGAGAGCTTCTTAAAAGCGTGAAAAGGAATTCATCCCTATGAAAATGTTTTGTCCGGATGTTTTCACCTCTGTGTTGCACCCAGGGGCGGGCTGCAAATTTTTTTGAACAACCGGTTCTCTGGCTGGGTAGGCGTGGCCGGTTGGTCATGTGACTGTGACCTCCCAGCCACTCGCCTCAAAGGCAGAGGTTGGATTCAGCCGGTTGGGGCTAATTACATCACTAGCTGGCCCCGCCCCCACCCGTTTTTCGGCCTGTTTTTCAGCCATTTTCCTGGCTGTTTTTCATTTGGGGCCATTTTCAAGTCATTTTCAGGTTATTTTCGGGCTGTTTTTCAGGCCATTTTAAAGACTGTTTTTAGGCCATTTTCAAACCATTTTCAGACTGTTTTTCAGGCCATTTGGGGGCCATTTTAAAGTGTTTTTAGGCCATTTTGGGGGCATTTTCAAGACATTTTTCAGGCTATTTTCGGGCCATTTTTCAGGCCATTTTTCTGGCTGTTTTCAGGCCATTTTTGGAGCATTTTCAAGCCTCTTTCAGGCTATTTTCAGGCTGTTTTTCAGACCATTGTTCAGGCTGTTTTCAGGCTGTTTTGGACCATTTTCAAGTAATTTTCAGGCTATTTTCAGGCTGTTTTTCAGGCCATTTGGGGGCCATTTTAAAGTGTTTTCAGGCCATTTTGGGGGCATTTTCAGGCCATTTTTCAGGCTGTTTTGGGCCATTTTCAAGACATTTTTCAGGCTGTTTTCAGGCCATTTTTGGAGCATTTTTACACCATTTTTCAGGCTGTTTTCAGACCATTTTCAGCCATTTTGGGGCCATTTTTCATGCTGTTTTCAGGACATTTTTTGGGCCATTTTCATTTTTCCTGGCTGAAATCAGCCTGAAAATGCCCCAAAAATGGCTGAAAATGCCCCCCAAAAATAGATTATTTTTCAGGCTGTTGTCAGGCCATTTTTCACCCCCCAAAATGACTGAAAATGGCCAAAAGACAGGCGGGCACGGGGCCAGCCAGTGGTCTGATTTGCCAGTTCTCCAAACTAGGCAGCGTTGTGGCCCGCTGGCGGCTGACGGAGCTGGCAGCAGAGTCAGGCAGTAGCAAGGAGGTTGGGGAGGCCAGTCTCGGAGGCCGGAAAGGGCTCGGACGAGGACCATCAAAGGCAGACATGGGGCCAGAGTAGGCTGGCAGTCATCAGCTGCCTTTGGAGTCGGAGATCAGTGGGGCAGAAGAACAGCTGGAGCCTCTTCCCAGTGTGCTCATTCACAGAGCTGCCAGGGGAAGAGAACAGCTGAGGAACAAGGGTTGATTCGGGAGTAAGGCCACACCTCAGAGATAATTGGCCCCTCCTATAGGACATCAAAGAGGAGCGAAGGGGACGTGAGCTTTTGCAGGAAGCAACTAGTTCGTCCAGTCGGTTTAAGCTTTGAAAAATTCTGTTTGATTCTGTGTCAAGTTTGGCCTTGTCCTGCACTTGGCAATTCATTCTCCGGCTGCGTTCCAAATGCAAGAAGGTGGGAGTTTATAAACATCCCCCTGAAAGACTATTTGCGAAGCCTGGCCGGCTGTGAATGAACGTAATTCACAGCCGTGGAAATAAAAGAGGTTTTGCTAGAACTAAGATTGTGTTTTCTGCTTTCTAAGGAAGCCTAGGGTAGAACACACAGAACCGGAACAGTCCACCTCTGTGTGCACCCCGCTCTGTGTCTCCCTGAGATGGTGACCTCCCAAACACCCTTCTCCGGTCTTCCTCCACAGGGCTAGGCTTCAGCATTGCGGGCGGTGTTGGCAACCAGCACATTCCTGGGGACAACAGTATCTACGTCACCAAAATCATTGAGGGCGGGGCAGCTCACAAGGACGGGCAGCTGCAGATCGGGGACAAAATCCTAGCGGTAAGGCCTGGGGTGGGTGAGTTCCCAAGAACCAGGGTGGAGGAGTTGTCTTACAAGAATATAATTTCCCCCAAAGTTAGATCTAGAGTTAGCCAAAATTAGATAATTTCAGTATAGAGGAAAATGGTTGATAGAAGAGAGGTCATAATGCTTCAGATATCTTCAATTCAGTTCAACTCTACTCAACCCAACTAAATTTAATTAACTTAACCCAACCCAACTATTCAATTAAGCTTAATTTAACCTTACTCAACCCAACTCAAGTCAACTCAACCTAATTTAACCTTACCCAACCTAATTCAGCTCAGTTCAACAACCTAATTTAAACTTGCCCAACCCAACTCAACTCAACCCAACTCAGTTGAAGTTAATCCCAACTCAACCCATCCCAACTCTTCAACTCTACTCAACCTAACTAAGCCTTACCCAACCTGACAATTCAACTCAACCAATTTAACCTTCCCTAACCCAAATCAACTCATCCCAACTCAATTGAAGTTAACCTAAGCCAATCCAACTCAACTCAACTCAATCCAGCTCTTCAACTCAACTCAACCTAATTTCACCTTAGTCAACTCAACCCAACCCACCCTAGTCCAACTCAATCCAATTCATGAATTGGTGCATTTAAGTCATGATATAAGTGATGTCCCTGGCTCTTTGTTTCTGGGGACACCCATAAGCATAGGTTGGGGAAACTTCACAACGTTCCACAAGAGGGGATCCTCTTCAGTGAGTGTGGGATTACATCTCCCTTCCTCTCCAATGTTTAACTCCCCATGCTAGCTGGAGAATTCTGGGAGTTGAAGTCCACACCTCTTAAAATAGACAAAGTTGACAAATACTAAGCAGATATTCTGTTGATAACTAGCCAGGATGAAAACGGATTGGGTGGGATGCTGAGCACCTTCAGCCAACGCCAGAGGTGAGCCGCTCACTCAACCGCCCTTTCTTCCTCTCCTTGCAGGTGAACAACGTGAGCCTGGAGGACGTCATGCACGAAGATGCAGTGGCAGCTCTGAAAAACACCTTTGATGTTGTATACCTGAAGGTGGCCAAGCCCACCACCCTTGACTTGAACGACTCTTATGCGCCCCCTGACCTCACTTCCTGTGAGTGGCTTCCTGCTCTTTCCTCTTCATCTCTCCACCTTCCCCCTCTTAGAGAAGCTCATAGCAGAGGTATCCCTGGTCAACTATGGCCTTGAGAATGACTATGGATGCTCCAGAGGAGACCCAACTAAAATCATATCTGCAAAAATGGGGGATATATGTATTTATTTATTCATTTTTTTTTAAAAAAAATGATTGATTTTCTATTAAATACATTTCTTAGTGCTTAATAAACATTGTGTTGGCTGGGTATTTCCTTTGCTTAACCATACAAATTGACACTCTTAATTTCCACTCCCTTTTCCCCAACCATTGGTAACATAAATCCCATGTTTGATCATATTCCACATCTTCTGTCTGTTTAATTTTTCAATGTCAGTCTATCCATTTCTGCACAATCTGGTATTTTCCTGACTATCTCTTCTTCTCATGGTATATCTTCATTTTTCCAGTATTGTATTTCCAGTATAATCCTCACTGCTGTTAAGACATGTAATATTAAATACATACTTTCCTTATCCATTTTTTTCCTGATATTTTATCCAATAAAAACAGTTCAGATCTCGAATCGTACCAGTTTCCCAGTATTTTTAATAATTGGAGAGCTTCACTGGTCTTTTAAAAAAATATATTAGTGCCTAAATCAGTGAAATGTTAGAAATATCATCAGATACCTGGATCATATTACCATAGGTGGTGGACATGCACAGAAACTAAAAGATATTGGACAAAAAAACATACTTGGTTGGAAAAGATGACAAAACAACATATAGATATAAAGCCTGAGATATTTTTTATTGGGGATTTTACCCGAGAACTATAGTAAATAAATGACATATTTAATTATACATATATTAACAGCAGCTAGAATTGTATTTGCTCAAAATTGGAAAAATGAAAAGGTTGGAGGAGGAGGTGATTAAGAAAATATTGTAATGTGCAGAAATGAGTAGATAAACATTGACAATTAGAGAACAAAAAAAATGGAATATTATATGATTTGGGATTTATTTTATAAATGGTTGGAAAATAAAGTAAGAAATTAAATGATATTGTTATAATGATATATAATAATGAAAAGGTTGTAATATGAATGTAAACTTAGTAAGAAATGTATACAAATATCAATATTTGCACAAGATATATGTACCCAGTCGACACACTGTATAACTAAAGGATGGATTTGTTTTATTTTAAATAAAAATAAAAAAACTTTAATAGATATATATATATATTAGTGCCCACTAATAAGCAATCCTTTTTTAGACTTTTGCAAATTCTGAATTAAAGGTTTTTGACTCTGCAAAATGATACCTCCCCCTTTTTAAAAAAAATCGGACTTCCTTCCCTTTTGCTTCTTGGCATATTTATTTTTGGCATATTTATTTTTTATTGATTTATTTTCTTTGTCAAGCATGTATGAGAAAACAAGTATAAATATGAATATAACATCTAAACAGATAATAAACGGGTATAATACATAATAAATGAGTACAAATAAAAGGGGAATATTAGGACAGGGACGGTAGGCACGCTGGTGTGCTTATGCATGCCCTCTTACAGACCCCTTAGGAATGGGAGTGAGGTCCATGGTAGACAGTTTAAGGTTAAAAGTTTTTTTGGGGGGTTGAGGATGTAACAACAGAGTCAGGGAGTGAGTTCCAGGCCACTCTCGTTGCGGAAGTCGTATTTTCTGCAATTGAGTTTGAAGGGATTTACTTAGAATTTGTATCTATTTGTTTGCCTGGGTACTATGCGGTTGAAGCTGAAGTAGTCATTGACAGATAGGCCATTGTAATGGGTAATTTTATGTATTATGCTTAGGTCAGACCGAAAGGGGCGTAGTTCTAGGTTGTCTAAGCCTATAATTTCAAGTCTGGTGGCATAAGGGATTTGATAAGCATTTTCATTTGGCCGCCAGGTGTCATGTAAATTCAATAAATCCTTTCTTTCTTTCTTTCTTTCTTTCTTTCTTTCTTTCTTTCTTTCTTTCTTTCTTTCTTTCTTTCTTTCTTTCTTTCTTTCTTTCTTTCTTTCTTTCTTTCTTTCTTTCTTTCTTTCTTTTTTCCTTCCTTCCTTCCCCTCCCCTCCCCTCCTCTTCTTCTTCTTCTTCTTCTTCTTCTCCTCCTCCTCCTCCTCCTCCTTCTTCTCCTCCTTCTCCTTCTCCTTCTTTATTATTAGCTTACTCCCATCACCTAGACAATGAAATCGGTCATCAGAGTTACCTGGGTACCGACTACCCACAAGCCATGACCCCCACCTCTCCTCGGAGGTACTCCCCCATCCCAAAAGAACTGATGGGGGAGGAAGATATTCCCAGGTAAGTGCTGGCTCCGCCTCCTGGGGTGTGTGGCTTCCCCCACCTACCGCAGAGCCTTGGCAGAGCCATTCGTTGTCCTTATTGCGGTCTGGAGTTTTGTCTCCTATGGAATTGATTGTGCCCAACCTTTCAAAAAGATAGTTTTGGTTTGGAATTGAAACCAGGGGGCTACCGAGATGCCAAGGTGCCTGGAGAGGAGGATGGAAAGGATTTGAGTGTGTTTAACCTGTTGTTGATCTGCTGGCAGAAGAGTCAGACAGTGGGGTGGAACATGGGCCAGGCCTAGGGAAGGAGGGATCTGCATCTGACACAGAGATGGGGCCAGGGGCATCTGGGAGTTATATGCCAACTCCAGAGCCTCCAGAATCTGACAGCAGCAAGGAAGAGGAACAGCGGGAGCCTGTTCCCAGTGTGCACATGCACAGAGCTGCCAGAAGGGCAAGAACAGTTAAGACAAAAGGGGCGACTCGGGAATAAGGCTGGGAGATGATTGGCCCCTCCCATAAGACATAAAGGAGGAGCCAAGGGACAGGAGCCTTTGCAGGAAGCAACTTTCGTTCGTTCTGGTCGATTTTAAACTCTGAAGCTCCGTGTGGACTTTGTGCTCTGTTGGGCCTCGTACAGCTAATGGGCCATTTAGTCGTAGGCAGCAATTCAAGGGAGATAAAGGTGGGTGCTTATCAGCCTTATCCCAAAGGACGGCGGCAGAACTTCTGTGGCACTATTTACAAACTGTTTTGAAACTCATGACGGGCTGGGAATGCATATAATTCACAGCCGTTGAAATAAAAATCAATGGTTTTTGGGACTAAGAGTGTGATTGTGAGTGTCTCAGGAAGTCCTTGGCCAGAACAAGACCAAGCAGAGATCCGGGTACAAATTTAATGATCTGAACGAGTTAGGAAGGAAGGCCAAGGATGGAATCAGGTTGGACATCAGGAGGAGGGGAAGCCGTACCAAACTCAGCCACTGGAAGGCAGGTGGACTTCAACTCCCAGAGTTCCATTTTACACACACATACCCCCTCCTTTCTTCTCTCCCCAGGGAACCCCGCCGCATCGTGATACACCGTGGCTCGACAGGGCTGGGGTTCAACATTGTGGGGGGAGAAGACGGCGAGGGCATTTTCATCTCCTTCATCCTGGCCGGAGGACCAGCTGACCTCAGCGGAGAACTTCGGAAAGGGGACCAGATTCTCTCAGTAAGACCCTCACCCACCCCACCACTGCTCCCTCTGAGGGCTGGGAGGGGGAGGGGCGGGGGGGACTGGCTGAACCAGAATAACCCGATTAGCAGTATAATGAGCATTAGGCTGCTTATTAGGTTTATTATACTGCTCTTTGTTATACTGTTAATTAGAATATATATTTATTATAATAGTTATTGTACTGTTCGCATATATTTATTTTACTACTTATTATACTATATATAGCATTCATTATACTGCTTATTATATTAAATATATTTATTATGTTTATTATACTAATTATACTATAATACAGTATATTGATATTATTCATTATACTGCTTATTATACATATACAAATATATATATATATTTAATTAAAGTAAAATAATTAAATGAATAAAATAAAAGACTAAAATAAAATGAAAGTTTATTATACTAATTATACTATATATATTTATATTCATTATACTGCTTATTATACATATACATATATAAATAATATTAAAATAAAATAATTAAATGAATAAAATAAAAGACTAAAATAAAATGAAAGTTTATTATACATTATACCATATATATTTATATTATTCATTATACTGCTTATTATTGGGCTGGAGGTATTAAGGGGGGTCTGTTTGTGGTATATTTGTGTCCAGGTGCTTGCCTGGATTGTGGTATAGAGATTTTTTTGTTTGTGAGTGCAGGCTTCCAGATGTTGTATATATTGCCCTACCTGGCAAACACCTGGACACAAACAGACCCCCCCCCCTAATACCTCCAGCCCAAACACGCCCCAGCCATCTACCCAAATAAAAGCTAGCTTCCTAATAAATAATTATCGGCCATTTACAAGAAACCAAGCTGCATTCAGAAACCCTAATGCACAAAACACAAGATGGTCAACCAATCAAAAACACAGCAATTCTGAGACCAATAAAAACAGACCTAGACTCCCAGCCAATCAGGATGAGGAAAAAACCATTCGAATAAAGCAGAAAGCCAGCACCAAATTCAAACAAAAAACGGCTGCCAAGCCTGACACACAAGATTAAAAAGAACCCAAGACACAAGCCTGAGGATGGCAGATAAAATTCTGCCGAAATGTTGCTATAAGAAAAAAAAGCCCAAATATTAAGACGTGGGAAAATACCTGAAGAAACCTAAACACCTGTTAAGTATTTAGCAGAGTTTCCTTGGTATCAAGGAATAATACAGCAGACGGAAGTAGTGTTCAGATTGTAGCAGTGAGTATAGAATCACACAAGAACAACAGTTGAAGTGCAAAGTCTTTATTTTATTATTTATTATTATTTATTTATTATTTAAATTTATATACCGCCCTTCTCCCGAGGGACTCAGGGCGGTGTACAGCCCATCTAAAACCCACAAATATACAAAAGTTAAAAAAGTATTAAATTAATGTTAGCTGGTTAATGAAAATAAGAAAACTCCACCCCCCCCCTTAAAACCCCAATTTAAAATTAAATGCTATGGAGACCAAATTAAAACCATTATCTCAGCCCAGGCCGGCCTGCTCAAAGAGCCAGGTCTTCAACGCGCGCCTGAAGGCCCTCAGGTCCATGCCGGTACGGAGCTCCGGTGGCAGAGTATTCCAGAGGGCGGGGGCACCCACAGAGAAGGCCCTACCCCTCGGCGCCGCCAGATGACACATAGCGGCCGACGGCACCCGGAGCAGACCCTCTCTGTGGGAACGCACTGGCCTGTTGGAGATCACTGGCAGAATGCGGTCCTGGAGGTAACCTGGTCCCATGCCATGGGTCGCCCTAAAGGTCAAACTAGAACCTTAAAGCGAACCCGGAGAGCCACCGGCAGCCAATGCAGCTCGCGCAGGAGAGGCGTCACATGGGCGCTACGCGACGCCCCCATAATCACCCGCGCGGCTGCATTTTGCACCAGCTGGAGTCTCCGGATGCTCCCCGCGGGGAGCCCCATGTAGAGGGCATTACAGTAGTCCAGGCGAGAGGTGACAAGGGCCTGAGTGACCGTGCGCAAGGCGTCCCGATCCAGGAAGGGCCGCAACCGGTAGATCCAACGGATCTGATGAAACGCCCCCCTGGAGACGGCCGCGATGTGATGTTCAAATGACATACATCCAGGATGTATATACAGTGGTATAAGCACAGTCCAAGTTTCAGTCCAATATCAGACACAGTTTATCCATCAATAGATTAGCTTACTAACCATTCTTGTTCAGTAGACATAACAGCAATACATCATCTTCAATACATCCATGCATCAATAGAGAAATATAGTTACAATGTTGAAGATACTTGCCGAGTAGCAGAGTAGCAAAACCAGTAACAGCATTCCTGTAGCACAAACACAGACACTCTAACAGACTAGCCATGTGCTCTCTGGCTTCTTACTATATAGCACTCCTACTTCCTGTAGCCAATCAGCATCTTGGCTACAAGATAGTGCTGAATCATTCTGACTTGCAGCCATATATAGTAAACCAAGATAGTGAAGTTTCTTAAAGAAACCTAACATACTCCCCTTTGGTTTACTATATATAAACAACCGTTATATACACATATATACACATACACAAAATTACAGTGCATATTTACAATGTTACAGAGTTTACAGAATTAAATCATATTTCTTACAACAATCGTGTTTCTGAAAACCTTGTGCCTTCGTGAAGTTATCAGCAATATTCTGTTCACTTTCACAATACTCTAGCACAATCAGTTTGTTTTCCACACATTGCCGTACATTAAGATACCTTAAATCAGTATGCTTTGATCTTGTTCTAACAGCGATACTTGTTGCTAATTTTATAGCAGCTGGTTATCTTCATATACAGTAAATGGTTTACTTACATCCAACTCAAAATCCAAACATAGTTGTTTAAAATAAATCAGCTTTGTACATAACAAAGGTAAACAAGAAAATTCAGCTTCCATCGTTGAAAGACTAATATGTTGCTGTCTAATTGATTGCCATTCAATCATTACATTCCCCATTATTATCAAACCAGATGTTGATTTCCTTGTTTTAAGATCGCTTGCAAAACTTGCATCAGCATATGCAGTAAGACTTAACTCTTTACTTGGTTCTAAATACAATGCATAATGCAAAGTTTTCTTCAAATATCTAAGTATTTGCTTTGCAGCCATCCAATGTTTAATGTTTGGCTCTATAGTGTATCTTGCCAGTTGATTTACACTATAAGCAATATCCAGCCTTGACCAATTTCCCAAATATGATAAACTACCTATCAAAGATTGATAGATATTCTTATCAAATAAAGGACTATCATTGTTATCATTATTAAACTCCTTCCCCATAGGTGTTTTGGAAGTTTTGCATTGGTCCATGTTATATCTTTATTTTATTTTATCCACTTGAGATATTTTGAACCCTTTTTGTGTCTTACATATATCAAGTCCAAGATAGTGTTTAATTTCTCCTAGTTTTCTTATCCTGAACTTAGCTTGCAAACTTTCTATTATATCCTCAGATTCCTGCGTAGTCTTAGTGATTATGGCAATATCATCAGTAAATAATAATAACAATTCCAACATCTCATTCTTCTTTCTTTTTAACAAACATGGGTCTGCCAAACCACTCTCAAAACCTATTTTGTTTAATTCTTTTACTATGCATTTATTCCACTCATGGCCTGACTGTTTAAGACCATATAAACTCTTCTTTAATAACCAGTCTCCTTCCTGTTATCATTCACTCCCAGAGGTTTCTTCATATATATAGTATGTTGTAATGGAGCGTGCAAGTATGCCGTTTCAACATCTATATGATTCACTACGTATTTATTCTTTGCTGCTCATACTAGCGCTGCTCTTAAAATGCTAGCCTTTAGGCTTGGAGTAAAAACCTCATCGTAGTCTAACTTCGTTTGAGTAAAACCCTGAGCGACTAGACGTGCCTTATGGATCACATTTCCTTCCATATCTTTTTTCAGTTTATAAACCCATCTGCACCCAATTGCCTTTTTCACCTTTAGGAAGTTTGACTTCATCAAATACCTTTAATTCATTCCATGACTTTAGCTCCTTTTTCATAGCTTCATTCCACGTTTTTTGCTCTTTCTCAGAATAAGACTTAATGTCTTCATAGTTATAAGGTTCAAGACCTGTTTGCTGAGCAACATTAGCCTGGTATCTATCAGGAGATCGTGACACTCTTGTAGTCCTTCTGGGCAATAGTCACCTGATTAAACTTCTCTTTTACCTCCCCTATCGAGCTTTCCTCTACTTCTTCCTCTTTTAAAGAGATAGAGTATTCCTCTATATCTGAATCATCACTTGGTGTTTCCTCTACAGATTCACTATCATCTTTACTCTTAAATAGTACTTTTGATTCTACAATAAGATAATCTTGGTCTATTTTCTCCCATCCTATGTGCTCTAGGAACTTCGCATTAGCACTACGATAAACCTTAGTTGTGCCTGGTTCCCAAAATCTAAATGACCTATAATTAGATTCGTATCCTATAAAAAACATTTTTCTAGCCCTGGGTTGCTCCTTGCTTCTCAGCTGAGCTGAGATATGTATCTATGCAGGGGTCCCAAATACATGGAGATAACTAAGATTTGGTTGTCTACCATGCCACAAATGGCAATTCATTTGTTGCTGTGTGGACTACAATTATTTAGGATATGATTATCACATTTTGTGGCTTCTCCCCACAATTTCTTATTTAAACCAGAATCACTGAGCATAGCTCTAACCATGCATTGTAATGTCTGACCTCTCCATTCACAATAAACATTATGTTGAGGTCTGTAAGGCGCAGACCGCTTATGGTCTATATCTGCCTTTTTCAACATAGTTACAAACTTATTATTAGTGAATTCTGACCCATTATCAATCACTAATGTCATGACTTTACATTTTGTCTTTCTTTCCACAAACCTTAACCAATCGGTAAAATTCTGATATGTTTCAGCCTTGCTTTTCATTAAATAACAAAACCCATATCGAGAATATAAATCTACAATACTTAATATATATCTTGCTCCTCCAAAGCTGGGTTCCTTTGGACCAATTAAGTCTGCTACTACTACCTTAGAGGTTCGCTGACTTTAAAACCATTTGTTCTATTAGAAGGAGTTATGTTACCCTTTTCCTTGTTACAAACATTGCAATCTACATAGTGATTACAAGAATTTATCTTAATATCTTTTGATAATTCCACAGTTTTTCTTAATACTTTAAAATTAACATGCCCCATACGTCTGTGTAATAGATGAATACATTCATCATGTGGCTTTCTGTTCTCAAACCCCACCTTAGTGTTTAGAACTGGGTTATCTTGTAATATAAACAAGCCATTATCAAGTTTAGCCGTAACACGCTTACCTTGTTTCTCTAACACACATTCTAATCCTTTGAATGTTACTGTATATCTCACTTTTATCAGTACACTCACTGATAACAACTGATATGTCGTACTAGGCACATACAACATGGGTAACTCCTCATTTAGACAAAAACAAAATGCATTACCTTTTCCTGAAGCCTTAAGTGAAATACTTTGAGCGCTGTGTTCCATATGAACAAGCTGTTGCTTTCTATTAGTAATACAATGTGATGCTCCACTATCTACAATCCATTTATCATGGTTTCCTGCTAAACTAGCATTACATGTAGCTAAATTATTGCTGTTCTTTTTCAAACTTTTCTACCCTGTGTATTTTTCTTCTTGCAATTTCTAGCCAAATGACCCTTAGCCCCACATACATAACATTTTCTAACAACATAAACTGTAGCTTGTTCTTCATCCATTCTTATTCCTTTTTCCATTCCATTCTAGAGCATCTCTGGTGGTGGTGAGAATCAAAATCATAGAAATGCATTCTATGCTATGCTAAGCTATGCTATGCTGTATTTTGTATAGAGTAGAATAACAGAGCTGGAAGGGACCTCGGAGGTCTTCTAGTCCAACTTCCTGCTAGTCAGGAAACCTTACACCACTTCAGACAAAATGGTTATCCAACATCTTTTTATAAACTTCCAGTGTTGAAGCATTAACTAATAATGTATTATACTGCTTAATATATATAATAGTTATTATACTGCTTGTTATACTTCTTATATATTTTAATAAGCAGTGTGCTAATACAATCCTCAGTTCCATAAGCAGAGGCAGAGAATCAAAACGACTAGAAGGATCAGCACCGCTTTGTAAAGCTTTAGTAAGGCCACATCTGGAATCCTACATCCACTTTTGGTTACCACAAATTACAAACAAGACTTTGGAAAAAGTGCAGAGAAGAGCAGTTAAGAGGATTAAGGGCCTGGAGACTAAAACACGTGAAGAGCAGTTGCAGGAAATGGGTTTGGCCAGTCTGGAGAAAAGAAGGACTTGGGGGGAAGGGGGGGGATATGATGGTAGCATTCCAGTATTTGAGGGGCTGCCCCAAAGAAGAGGGAGTCAGTCTATTCTCCAAAGCACTGGAAGGCAGGACAAGAAGCAACGGGTAGAAATTGATCAAGGAGAGATCTAAACTTAGAAGTAAGGAGAAATTTGCCAGCTGATAATTAACCGGCAGAACTGCGCGCCACCAGAAGTTGTGAGTGCTCCATCACTGGAGGTTTTTAAGAAGAGATTGCACAGCCACTTGTCTCAAATTGTACATGGTCTCCTGCCTAAGCCAAGGGTTGGACTAGAAGACCTCCAAGGTCCCTTCCAACTCTATTCTTGATGGGTTATGTAACCTTTCCTGATAGGTCAACGGCGTGGATCTCAGGAACGCTACTCACGAACAAGCCGCCATCGCTCTGAAAAACGCCGGCCAGACCGTCACCATTATTGCCCAGTATAAGCCAGATGGTAAGATTTTTTTGGGTGGGGGTGGGGGTGGGGGAGAGAATCACACAAGTGTCTATGGGAGATTGGGATAGTGGGTGTTGAAATGACCCCTTCAAACCTGGAAAGGGTGTTTATTTTTTAAAAAATGATGATTTGTGAGATTTCCTGGTGGTGTTTCATCCTTTCATCCTGGTTATGAGTTTACTTCCATTCAGCTGGGAACCATTGGGGTGAAAATGTGGGGAGAATGTGTAGTTTTTAAATCAGATAACAGATAACATAATCACAGTTGGAAAAGACCTTGTAGGTCATCTAGTCCAACCCTCACCCAACCCTCCCCCTCCCCAATTTCCTTAGGACTGTTGAGGGAGGAAGATGGAAATAGGGGTGTCTTTGGGGTTGGGGAGGTACGTGCATCAATATAGGGAGTTCCCTTAAAGTTCCTATGATTACATTCTGGGAGTTGAAGTACTCACCTCTTAAAGTTCCCAAGGTTGAAGTCCACCCCTCTTAAAGTTCCCAAGATTGAATTCTGGGAGTTGAAGTCCTCACCTCTTAAAAGTTCCCACATTTGAATTCTGGGAATTGAAGTCCCCATCTCTTAAATTTCCCAAAGGTTGAATTCTGGGAGTTGAAATCCTCACCTCTTCAAAATTCCCATATTTGAATTCTGGGAGTTGAAGTCCCCATCTCTTAAACTTCCGAAAGATTGAATTCTGGGAGTTGAAGTCCTCACCTTTTAAAGTTCCCAAGGTTGAATTCTGAGAGTTGAAATCCTCACCTCTTAAAAGTTCCCAAGTCCACCCCTCTTAAAGTTCCCAAGGTTGAATTCTGGGAGTTGAGGTCCTCACCTCTTAAAAGTTCCCACGGTTGAATTCTGGGAATTGCGAAGAACTAGATTAGATGATCTTTGGGGTCATTTCAATTCTACAGTTCCATGATTCTAGGATCCAGCATCACCTACTCACCCCCTCCACCTACCCATTTCCGGATCTCTCCCCCTTCTAGAATACAGCCGCTTTGAGGCCAAGATCCACGATCTCCGGGAACAACTAATGAACAGCAGTTTGGGTTCAGGAACCGCGTCGCTTCGGAGTAACCCCAAGAGGGGCTTCTATATCCGGTGAGCCCGCCAGCCCTTAGGACCCCCTTCCCTGAGTCCAGGGGTGTCCCATCCAAAAATCAGTGGGGGTGACAGTGCTATTTTTTTAAAATAATAACCTAGGGGCTTTCCTGGTGGCGTTTCATCCTTTCGTATTCATATTTTTGAGGTTGGCCAAGATTGATTGGAACCTGCTGAGTTGAAGGGAGGGGAAAGGCTAGAGAAAACGTCCAGTCTACAGGCAGTCCTCAACTTATGATTACAAAGGGTGGGGGCAGAATTTTCATTGCTAAGCAAAGCACCCAGTTGGCTTTCATGCCTAAGGCAGAATTAGAACTCACCGTCTCCTGGTGATTGGCCCAAAGCCACCCAGCTGACTTTCATGCCTAAGGGGAGATTAGAACTCCCAGACTCCTGATGATAGGTCCAAAGTCACCCAGCTGGTTTTCATGCCTAATGAAGAACTAGAATTCCCCGTCTCCTGGTGTCTAGCCTGATGCCTTCACCACTAGACCAAACTAAACAGAAATGCTAATTTTAAGAAACATTTTAAACTTATTTAGCAAATTGATATGCCAGCCATCTCACTGTCGAACGACTTTAAAGGAAGGGGAGATTTCGAGGGGGAACTTACCTCACTCCGTGATCTTTTGGTCTCCTCGCCTCTATGCCCATCCCACCCCACTCATAACCTACCAATCAGTGGTGGGATTCAGAATTTTTTTACTACGGGTTCTGTGGGTGTGGCTTATTTGGTGGGCGTGGCTTGGTGGTCCTGTGACTGGGCGTGGCTTGGTGGTCATGTGATTGGGTGGGTGTGGCTTGCTGGCCATGTGACTGGGTAGACATGGCTTGGTGGTCATGTGACTGGGTGGGTGTGGCCAACTTAATGTCACTCAACGTCAAGGGCTGCCTCTCCTGGCCCCTCCCTTCCCAGCCATTCCTTGTCACACCCAGCCTCAACTTATCTATAGTTCTGTAAAAATGTTGTTCACCTTTTTCTGACTTTTATTATCTGCATACTATAGATGTACTTTCATGGACCACTGAAAGGAGGAAATGGCTCACATGCTTTGCCCAAGAGTGCAATAGGCAACAGGCTTTTAAGGGGCTGCCAGAAAGAAAGGGGGGGGGAATGTATTTTCCAGAGCACCAGAAGGCAAACAAGAAGCAATGGATGGAAACTGAACAGAGAGAAGCAACCTAGAACTAAGGAGAAACTTCCTGACAGTAAGAACAATTAACCAGTGGACCTGCTTGTCCCCAGAAGTTCTGGGTGCTCAATCACTGGAAAGTTTTAAAAGACTCGACAGCCATTTCTCTGAAATGGTATAGGGTTCCCCCTAAAGTCCCTTCTAAGTGTTATTCTGTTATTCTGACATCTTTCCCAGGGCCTCTACTCAGAGTTTGGCATCCTCAGTTTTCCTGCCTGAGCAAGGGGTTGGACTAGAAGATCTCCAGAGTCCCTTTAAACACACATGCATTTAGGCTCTGGACTATAGACATTGAATGCATGTAAACCCTGAAAAATATGTGGTTGCCCTGGGCAAAAGAAAGGCAGTAGAATCACTCTAGGTGTAGGGACAGTGTAAAATATTAACACATGATAAATAATGAAACAATTAAAAATAATAGCACAGAGTTTTCTCTCTCTCTCTCTCTTCCTTCCTATTTCTTTTTCTTTCTTTCTCTTTCTTTGTCTCTTTCTGTCTTTCTCTCCCTTCCTTTCTTTCTCTCTCTCTCTCTCACACACAAACACACCACACACACTCTCTCCCTATTTTTTTTCTTTCTGTCTTTCTCTCCCTTCCTTTCTTCTCTCTCTCTCTCTCTCACACCCCTGTCAGCCTCCATTCCCTCTCACGCCAGCCACTTTACTCACAAGGGGAAACGAATCCAGCATTGGGGAAGTTTTGCAGGTTAACGAACACGCATTTGCACAGCTCATTCAAACTTCTCTGTGGCTGGATTTCCTCCCCCCTCTCCCCTCTCCTCCGGCCTTCATTCCCTCTCACTCCAGCCACTTTACTCACAAGGGTAAGCGATACTTCTAGTGTCCATGAAGAATCCAGCCTTGGAACAGTTTTGCAGGTTAACAGACCGCTGCTCTGCCCACAGTCGTGTGTTTTCAAGTGGCTGCTTGAAAATGCATGGCTTGGGCAGGGGAGCAGTCCTCATTTAAACTGGGGCGAGTGAACATCGGGCGGGCGGGGCAAGCGAATGAGCGGAAACCGGGCGACCGGGTTGGGGGCGTGGCCAGCCAGATGTTGCTATCGGTTCGGCGACCCACGCCAAATTCTTGCTACCGGTTCGCCCGAGTAGGTGAGAACCGGCTGAATACCACCTCTGCTACCCACCCCCCTTACCAAACAGGGCTCTCTTCGACTACGACAAGACCAAGGACTGTGGCTTCTTGAGCCAAGCTCTGAGTTTCCATTTCGGCGACGTCCTTCACGTCATCGACGCTTCCGACGAGGAATGGTGGCAGGCGCGTCGCGTCCATCCGGATGGCGACAGTGACGAGCTCGGCTTCATTCCCAGCAAGAGGCGGTGAGGGAGAAGGGGGGGGGAGGCTTTGGGGAGGGGGCTTTCAAAAGTGGGGGTTCAGGAGACCCGAGAGAGAGACACGCTGTCCGGTTGCTGGGTGGGTGTGGCCATGGTGGACGTGGCCTACTGGAACTTTGGAAGTGAGTCGTTTTTCGCCTTCCTCAGAGTCCGGAGGCTTCCCTCGGGCTTCCGGGAGGGCGAAAATGGCCTCCTCCGGGATCTGGAGGCCCTCCGAAAGCTGGAAACAGGCTTCCCCCTCCCGGAACCTCCGCACAGACCCTGCACTTACCTGCATCCAAAACAGGGTTCGTGGAGACTCCTGGGACAGGTGGACAGGGCCAGCCGGTTCGGTGAACCAGATGTAAATTTAACAACCGGTTTACTCGAACCGGCTGAATCCCACCTTCCCTGGCTGTACACCCACCTGTTAAAATGGGTTCGGCTGTGGCCAAGCTGCCCAGTCTCGGAAAATGTTTGTGATTTTGCCTGGTTGCACAAACGCCCCCAAATTCTAAGCACACACACGGGTGTGCAAATCCTCTTCAAGATTTTGGCAGTTTGCGGCCTGTATAAATTGACGCTCAAAATCGTCTCAACGCATCAGTGCGAAATCTTGTAAGATGCTCGATTATCAGCTATGAGATTCGGTGGTGGGGGGGGTTGTTTCGTGCCATTTGGGGTGGGGTTTTTTTTAATGGTGGGGTGGCGGCTTTGGGCTGTTGGAGAAGGTATCTAGGCTTTGGAGATTGTTGGTGGGGGCTAAGAAGGAAGGCCTTGGGATCCCCGGCTGATGCTCCTTCTCCGTCTGCCTTCTGCAGGGTCGAGCGACGGGAGTGGACGAGGTTAAAAGCAAAGGTGAGCCCATCCTTGGCCTTGAAAAGCATCCTGACAAAATTGAGGGGAGGTGTCTGTCAAGGGTCGAAGATCGCGAGAGAATTTGGAATTACGGGGCAAGTCATTGGAATCTGGCCAAACTGGGTTTGATTACAGGTAGTTCTCGGGTTACGACCAGTCATTCAGTGACCGTTTGGACTTACTTTATGAAGTCATCTGGGTGCTTGGCAGCTGGCTTGCATTTGCAACTGGTTGCAGGACCCGAAAACGATGGGATTGCCGTTGGTGAATTTTCCTGCAGGCCTCCCCAGAAAGTCACTGGGGAAGACAGTAGGAAATGTTGCCAGTCATTCATGTTAGTTTTCCCCACCCGAGCCTCTAAGCTCACACTGCCTCTGCTTCTTGCACACCTTCCCCAGGCCTCATCATCCCTTGCACCCTCGCGCACCTTCCCTCAGCCCCACTATACCTCCCACACACCCTTGCACGCCATGCGTATCCTTGCCACACCTCCCCTGCCACTCAGACCCGCATGGACACCAACCACTTACCCTACCTGCTGCCTGCTTGCAAACCCCTGGGAGTTACAACTTCCTGCCAGCTCCTGGTAGTAGAGCTAACGGGAAGTCAAAGGAAGTTGTCATCTGTGATTTGGCTAACAACCTCAGGCTGGGACTGCAAGGATTGCTGTTGCTAAGCAATGTGCTCCCAATGGTCGCCATAACTCAAGGACTACCTGTGACACCTGTTGGTTGGCTTGCTGGCTGGGGAATTCTGGGAGTGGAAGTCTACGGGGTTTCGACGTGTTGAGATCGGAGTGGAAACCAGCTCCGGGCCAGGCACACTGCTCTCGTTTTGTTTCCCTGCCATCTAACCTCAAATCTAGGCTTCTCCTGGGAATCAGTGTGCCTGTGTGTGTGCATTTGTGTGTGTGTGTGTGTGTGTGTGTGTAAAGCTCTCTTCTGCAGCTTGGGGAAAAAAAAACCCTTTCTCACGAGACGTTTCTGCGCAGTGTGGCAGTTTAATGTCCATGAAGCCAGCGCATCGGAGCAGAATACTACAGATCTGTGTGTGTCTTGCTAGGCAGAGTGGTGGGCTTTGTTCCATGTCTAGAGGACTTCTCAGGGTGGGATCCTTCGTCCTGGGGAAGCTGCCCACCCACAACCCCCCTGTTTTAAAGGGGGAACATCCACCCCCTCCCCGCCCATCGTCCACAAATCACAATCTCCCAGCTCGGTCACAGAAACGGAGGCCCCTTCAGGCATCCGTTCCTCTCTCTCTCTCTCTGCTCCCCCTCTCTTTCTCTGCCTTATTTTCTCTTCCTTCCTTCCTCCTCCAGGATCGGGGCCCTGGATCAGGCTCTCAAGGTGGGTGTGGCTCTCTGAGGCCCTTCTTCCTGCTCCTTGGTCCACCTCTGGGAGACCCCTCCCCTCCCTCTTCCACCCGTCCCCTTCCCCACTTGCAATCAGTTTCTCTCCACTGTCCCAGTTCTTCCTCCTCTTCCCCTTCCTCCTCCTCCTCTTCCCCCTTTTCCTCCTCCTCTTCCTTTTTCACTTCCTCCTCCTCCTCTTCCACTTCAGCTTTTTCCTCCTCCTCTTCCTTTTCCCCTTCTCCTCTTCCTCTTCCCCTTCTTCCACTTCCTGTTCCTCCTTTTCCTCTTCCTCTTCCTCTTCCCCTTTTTCCTCCTCCTCTTCCTTTTCCCCTTCTCCTCTTCCTCTTCCCCTCCTCCTCTTCTTCCTCCTCCTCTGCCTCCTTCTCCTCCTCTCCTCTTCCTCCTCCTCTTCTTCCTCCTCTCCTCTTTTTCTTCCTCCTCCTTCTCTTCCTCCTCCTCCTCCTCTCCTCTTCCTCCTCCTCCTCCTGGCACAAGTCATGGTACCCGGGCAGCATCCTGCCAGGAAGAAAATTTGACCGCGCTCCCTACATTTCTTCCGCAGGTCGAGAGGACGCCGTGTTGAGCTACGAAACCGTTGTGCAAATGGAAGGTGAGGGGGGGGGGAACCCTTTTTCATGGCTTCCTTGCTTGCTCCCCGCTGAGGTTTCGAGGTCCCTGCTTGGTGTCAACTAAAAAGATACTCCCTTATTCTTTTAAGCTGCCAGAAAAAGGGAGTGGGTGAAGCAGTGCATTCCTCAAATGCTTCAGATAATTGCTAAGCAGCCGAAGACGTTGGCGCACAAGATTATTACTGAAGATCATTATTGATGACTCTTGACTATGGATGTGTCCCATTGGAGAATATACATGCAGGGGAGGTGGGAGGAAGACCAGGCTTAAGGGGGAAACGAATGATGGATTTTAGTGTCGGCTGCACCCGGCTAACACTGACATGGCCACTCCTAATAAATCTTTTTTTTTTTTTTTACTCTGAGAGATGCGGCTAGAGACGTAGGATTTGAATAGGGATGGATTTCATGGAGCCCCGACACTTGGAGTTTTGCATTCCCCGCCTTTTCCAATCATGATGCCCTTTCCTCTCTTTTTAAACTTTTCCACCTTTCGTTCCAGTTCATTATGCCCGTCCGATCATTATTTTGGGGCCCACCAAGGACCGGGTCAACGATGACCTCCTCTCTGAATTTCCAGACAAATTCGGATCTTGCGTCCCCCGTGAGTCCACCGCAGAGGGGCTTCTCCCCTCCCCACTTGTGGAGTGTGTGTGGTGGGGTTTGGGTCTCTGGATCTGGGGAAATGGATTGGGGGGGGCAAGAGGGTTCCTCCACCCTATGTAGGAAGGGAGTGAGGCCCCCATCCTCCCTTGGCAGACACCACGCGGCCGAAACGGGAGTACGAAGTGGACGGCCGTGATTACCACTTTGTGGCTTCGCGGGAGAAGATGGAGAAGGACATCCAAAGCCACAAGTTCATCGAGGCCGGACAGTACAACAGCCACCTGTACGGGACCAGCGTCCAATCCGTACGAGAGGTGGCTGAGCAGGTAGGCGGCACGATCACAGAGACGAGCAAGCAGGGTCGTCCTCGGGAGGCACGAGAGGGAGGGACAGGGAGAGAAAGGGGGGGCAGAGAGCGGGAGAGAGAGAAAGAGAGACAGGGAGAGAAAGAGAGGAGAGAGGGAGGGCAGAAAGAAGAAAAAATAAGAGAGGGAGAGATATAGGGAGAAAGATGGGGAGAGAGAGAGGAGAGAGAAAGAGAGAGAAAAAGGTGGAAGAGAGGGACGAGAGGGAGGGAGGGAGAGGGAGAAAGAGGGAGAGAAAGAGATGGGGAGAGAGAAGGAGAGACAGGGAGAGAAACAGAGAGGAGAAGGGACAGAGAGTAGGAGAAAGAGAAAGAGAGGGAGAGAAAGATGGGGAGAGAGAGGAGGAGAGAGAAAGAGAAAAAGAAAGGTGGAAGAGAGGGATAGAGAAAGGGGCAGAGAGTGGGAGAAAGAAAGAAGGAGAGGAGATAGAGAGAAAAAGGGAGAGAGAGGGAAGGATATAGAGAAAAAGTGGAGAGAGGCAGGGAGAGAGAGAGAAAGAGACAGGAAGAGAAAGAGAGAAGGAGATAGGAAGAGAAGTGAAAAATGGAGGGAGAGAAAAAGAATGAGAGAGAGAAAGAGGGAGAGAGAGAAGGAGAGAGAGAGAAAGAGACGGAGAGAAAGAGAGAGAGAGAAGGAGTTAGGAAGAGATTTGAGAAAGGGAGGAAAAGAATCAGAGAGAGAAAGAGGAAGGGAAGGAAGGAGAGAGAGAAGGAAATAGAAAGAGAAAAGGGAGAGAAAGTAAGAGAGGGAAGGATAAGAGAAAGTGGGGAGAGAGGCAGGGACAGAGATGAGGAGAGAGAAAGAATGAGAGAGAAAGATGGAGAGAGAGAAGGAGATAGGAAGAGAGGTGGAGAGGGAGGGAGAGAAAGAGAAAAAAGAAGAGGTGGAGGGGAGGACAGAGAGAAGGAGAGAGAAATTAATTGCAAAATTAAGGGGGGCATTTTAGGGGTTCCCCTCCCCCCCCAATTGTAATCCATCATCGAGGGCTCAGTTTCCACCTCCCAACCGGCTGAGAATGGAGTCGCTCTCCAGGCAACCAACAGCCATGTTTTGTGCACATAACAAGAGGCATCTCCATGTAAACAAACGCGCGCACACACACACACACACACACACACACACACGTACTCTCTGTGGTGGGGGGAGGCTTTCCTGAGCCCATCGTTCTCCTCCCCCCCCCTCCCCATTTCCAGGGCAAGCACTGCATTTTGGATGTTTCCGCCAACGCCGTCCGGCGGCTGCAAGCTGCTCAGCTTCACCCCATCGCCATTTTCATCCGGCCCCGCTCGCTCGAAAATGTTTTGTGAGTAGGGGTCTTGAGGCGGGGGGGGGTTGGAGGGACCTTTACATGTGTGCTGGTCAAGGTTTGGGGGGGGGGGGGCTAGGAGGAGTCTCTGGCCAAGCAAGGGGGGGCTAGCGGGAAGCTTTGTCTCTTGCTTGGGCAGGGGGTTGGACTAGATGACCTCCAGGGTCTCTCCCAGCTCTGTTAATCTCTTAATGAGGGATCTTGTTGTTGATGGAGGTTGTGGGAGCTTCATCCCTGGAGGCTTTCAAGAAGAGACTGGACTGCCCTCCGTCAGAAATGGTGTAGGGTCTCCCGCTTGGGTGGGAGGTTGGACTAGATGACCTTCAAGGTCCCTTCCAACTGCAATTATCTGTTATCTGCTTGGGCAGAAGGATTAACAGATAGCAAATAATCCGATTTGGAAGGGACCTTGTAGGTCATCTAGTCCAACTCCCCCGCCCAAGCGGGAGACCCTACACCATTTCTGACGGAGGGCAGTCCAATCCTTTCTTAAGGTCTCAAGTGATTGTAATTGTTCTTCATATGCCTTAGTCTCCAATCCCCTCATCATCCTCGTTGCTCTTCTGTGAACTTTTTCTAGAGTCTCAACCTCTTTTTTATAGGGTGGTGACCGAAATTGGATGCAGTACTCTAGGTGTGGCCTAACTAAGGCTTCATAGAGTGGTATTAGTCCCTCCCTTGATCTCGATTGTAGCCCTCTGTTAATGCAATTTAGGATTGCAATAGCTTTTTTATCTGCTGCTGCACTCAGCTGGCTCCCATTTAGCTGGTTGTCCACTAAGACTCCAAGATCCCTCTCCCAGTTACTGCTATGGAGCCTGGTTTCACCCAGTCTATATGTGTACTTTTGGGTTTTCTTGCCTAAATATAGGACTTCACTTTTCTCTACATGAATTTCATTTTGTTAGATACGGCCCAGGGTTCTAGTCTGTCGAGATCCATCTGGATCTTAAGCCTATCTTCTTGGGTGTTGGCTATTCCTGCCAGCTTAGTATCATCTGCAAATTTGGTAAGTTCCCCTTCTATTCCCTCATCTAAGTAGTAAATGAAGATACTGAAGAGTCCTGGGCCTAAGACGGAACCTTGTGGCACTCCACGGCTTACTTGCCTCCATGTAGACTTAGATCCATTAAGGACTACTCATTGAGTACGGTTTGCCAGCCAGTTGCGAGTCCATCTAGTGGTGGTGCTATCTATTCCACTTTTTTCTAGCTTACTAAGAAGTAGGTTATGGTCTACTTTGTCGAATGCCTTGCTGAAATCTAAATATATTATGTCCACAGTATTTTGCTGGTCTACTAATTTAGTCACTGTGCTGAAGAATGAAATAAGATTGGTTTGGCATGATCTGCTCTTAACAAACCCGTACTGACTGCTAGTTATTACTTTACTTGTTTCTAGATGTTGGCAGATCTGTTTTTTTATTATCTTTTCCAGTATCTTCCCGGGTATTGATGTTATGCTGATTGGTCTATAGTTTCCTGGGTCTATTTTTCCCCCCTTTTTGAAGATGGGAACCACATCCGCTCTTTTCCAGTCCAGGAGGAGGACTGTGTGGTCCTGAACTTGAGGGTTTTTTTTGCAGATGTTTCATGACCCAACTAGGGAACATCATCAGTGCTAGGAGAGAAGGTTGCTTGGAGGAGGAGGAGGTAGTTCCCTGGTGCTCCAGGATTTTTGAAAGATATGGTGCAGTAGTTCTGAGATGACCTCTGCCAGCTCCTTTAAAACTCTGGGATGTAATCCATCAGGCCCCGGTGATTCGTATTTGTATTCATCAAGATCAGACAGATGTTCTCTTACTATTTTTTTTGCTTATTTTAATCTTTATTTTCTGGTCTGTTGGACTCTTCGGGTTGGACTAGATGACCTCCAAAGTCCCTTCCAACTCTGATTATCTGTTAATAGCACTCCCAACCAGCTCAAAGACGACTCCAAACACAGCTGGAGCTTCCATGTTCAGGGGTATTCTATCCCTCTGGGCTGTTTCACTTCACCGTTGAGCAACCGCAGAACATTACAGCAGGGAGGAGGAGGAAGAGGAGGAGGAGGAGGAGGAACCCCCCAGCCCAGTGGAGTTCTCTGCCCATGTGCAGAGAG
The DNA here is from genome assembly GCA_023653725.1 of Bungarus multicinctus. NCBI lineage: Eukaryota > Metazoa > Chordata > Lepidosauria > Squamata > Elapidae > Bungarus > Bungarus multicinctus. Next base: position 147,117,842 of record CM042840.1, on the reverse strand, counting down.
CCAAGGGGTTGCAATGAACGAGGGAACAACCCTCTGTGGGGTTGTCCATGTGCCGAACGTCTCTTTTGTTGTCCCTCAGAGAAATTAACAAGCGGATAACGGAGGAGCAGGCACGGAAGGCCTTCGACAGAGCTACGAAACTGGAGCAGGAGTTTACAGAATGCTTTTCAGGTAGGCTTGAATCCATAGCTTCACCATTTAAAAAAAAATCGATCACCTCAAGTTTCTAGTCCACATGCACGTGCTGGAGGTGGGCTTCCGACGGTTCGCACCAGTTTGTGCGAACCGGTTGTTAAGATTGTGCACAGTTTGATGAACCGGCAAATCCTACCACTGGCTGGCCCTGTCCCGCTGGATTTTTGACCGGTTTTTCGGGCCTTGTTTCAGGCAGTTTTGGGGGCCTTTTTAAGGCTGTTTTGGGCCTTTTTCAGGCAGTTTTTGGGGCCTTTTCAGGCTGTTTTGGGGGCCTTTTTCAAGCAGTTTTGGGGGCCTTTTTAAGGCTGTTTTGGGCCTTTTTCAGGCAGTTTTTGGGGCCTTTTCAGGCTGTTTTGGACCTTTTTCAGGCAGTTTTTGGGGCCTTTTCAGGCTGTTTTGGACCTTTTTCAGGCTGTTTTGGGGGCCTTTTTCAGGCAGTTTTTGGGGGCCTTTTTAAGGCTGTTTTGGGCCTTTTTCAGGCAGTTTTTGGGGCCTTTTTCAGGCAGTTTTTGGGGCCTTTTTCAGGCAGTTTTGGGGGCCTTTTTAAGGCTGTTTTGGGCCTTTTTCAGGCAGTTTTTGGGGCCTTTTTCAGGCAGTTTTGGGGGCCTTTTTAAGGCTGTTTTGGGCCTTGTTTCAGGCTGTTTTGGGGGCCTTTTTCAGGCTGTTTTGGGGGCCTTTTTCAGGCAGTTTTGGGGGCCTTTTTAAGGCTGTTTTGGGCCTTTTTCAGGCAGTTTTTGGGGCCTTTTTCAGGCAGTTTTTGGGGCCTTTTTCAGGCAGTTTTGGGGGCCTTTTTAAGGCTGTTTTGGGCCTTTTTCAGACAGTTTTTCGGGCCTTTCTCAGGCTGTTTTGGGTCTTTTTCAGGCTGTTTTGGGGGCCTTTTTAAGGCTGTTTTGGGCCTTTTTCAGGCTGTTTTTGGGGCCTTTTTCAGGCAGTTTTGGGGGCTGTTTTCACCCTGGTTTTTGGGCTGATTTCAGGCTGTTTTCAGCCATTTTCAAGATGGTTTTTGTGCCATTTTCACACTGTTTTTCAGGCCTTTTACAGGCTATTCTTTGGGCCTTTTTCATGTTGTTTTGGGGCCATTTTCAGGCTGTTCAAACTGGTGGGTCGGACGTTCCCAGTTCCAACTCCTCCTCCCCCCCCAAACCAGGATCCGATGGGTCGGATGTTCCCAGTTCCAACTCTTCCTCCCCCCCAAACCAGGATCCGATGGGTCGGACGTTCTCAGTTCCAACTCTTCCTCCCCCCCAAACCAGGATCCGATGGGTCGGATGTTCCCAGTTCCAATTCCTCCTCCCTCCCCAAACCAGGATCCGATGGGTCGGACGTTCCCAGTTCCAACTCTTCCTCCCCCCCAAACCAGGATCCGATGGGTCGGACGTTCCCAGTTCCAATTCCTCCTCTTCCTTTTCCTCCCCCCGAATCGGGATCTGACGGGGCCGTGACCCCTCCAGCTTCGGATTCCCCCTGTTGCTCATCCCATGGTGCTCTGCTTGTCTTCTCTCCCCTCCAGCCATCGTAGAAGGAGAGAGCTTTGAGGAAGTCTACCACAAGATCAAGAGAATCGTCGAAGAACTTTCTGGTCCTTATATCTGGATTCCGGCTCGTGAAAGACTTTAGAGCAATGAACTCAACAATTTCCCTCGGGGGAAAAAGGGATCCTTTGAATTCCACCAACCAACTGTCAACTCTGCAACCGCATCGCCGGAGCTGCCTCTGGAGCAGAGGAGCGCCCCCTGCCTCTTGCCCCCACCCCCCTTTGAACTTAGCCGTTGGTCACTCTTTTTGGGATAAAGGGGGTGGGCAAACGCCTCGAGATACACCCTTACTTTGAGTTTCCTTTTCTCTTCTTTAAGACTCGGACGGGGAAGCGGGCAGGAGAAAAGGACAGTGTTCTTTTTTCTCTTCTTGCCTAATTCACGTGGTGATGTCCGCTCTCCCCACCCGATTTTCTTTCCGCAGCGCAACAGAGGGGCTTCTGGCCTTCCTCCCCCCCCAACCCCCCAGTCCTCAATAGCGCTAGCACTTGCATGCGGTCATTTGGGGGGGGGGAGAAAAAAAGGGAGAGCTGGTCCTTAAATTTTGTCTCTTTTATTCAGCAAGCAGGAAGCGAGTCAGGAATCGGGAAGAAAGGAGAGGAAGGAAAGAAGGAAGGAAGGAAAGGAAGGAAGGAAGGAAGGAAAGGAAGGAAGGAAGGAAAGGAAGAAAGGAAGGAAGGGAGGGAGGAAGGAAGGAAGGAAAGAAGGAAGGAAGGAAGGAAAGGAGGAGGAAAGGAAGGAAAGGAGGGAGGGAAGGAAGGAAGGATTCTTTTTCATTTTCTTTTTTTCCACAAGCAGAAGATCCTTTCGATCTGTCTACGTCTTCTGGACGGGTTCCCAGGGTGTCAAGTGATAAAAAGTGGAAGGGGAATTTGGATTCTCGTGCTTTTCATCTTCTTTAGAAAGAGACAACAATTGGTAGAAAAAATGAGAGGGGAAGAAAAGATAAACCCCCTGCAAAGGATTAAAATCATTCACCTTCAAAGTGTTGCTTTTTAAAATATTGGGGTTGGGGTTTTTTTTTTTTATAACCCCTCCGGAAAGGAAGAAAAATTAGTTTCCTTCTTTCCCTCTGTGATTTTTGAGTGAAGAAATATCGTTCATTAAAACTGCGCATCTCAACCTCAGCAATGTTATGGTTGGGCGGACTTCAACTCCAAGAATTCCCCATTTTTATTTTTTTAAGTGAATACTTTATTAATTTTCCAAAGTTTGAAAACATGAAATAAAACTATATGCCTTGTTATCAACATCAAGACATCATTTACATTTCCTTACGTTTTTCAATATATGGTTTCTTATTCCATTACCATTACATCTTACTCTTATTACAAATCATTGTATTTCATTTTACACTTCAGTCTTTTCTATAACATATATACATATTTACATACTTCCTCATTCTTTTCCTTAATTGCCATTTTATTTTCTTTTTATTTCTAAACCACTCATCCCAGACATCCCAGCTGTATAACATATTGAATTTTCTTTGTCTTTTAGTTTCAACCTTAGCCTGTCCATCTCTGTATAGTCTATTGTTTTCTTTATAACCATGCCCTCTGATGGTATCCTTTTCTCCTTCCAAGCAACCATCCCTGATTATATTCTCCTATCTCCTAGAGCATCGAGATTGGAGAGGAAGGGATTGTAAGAGAGTAAGCAGGGCCACGATGAGCGTATATATCAAAAAAGGATGTGCATTAGGGCCAGGGAATTCTGGGAGTTGAAGTCCACCCGTCTTAAACGTTGCTGAGGTTGAATCAAAACAAGAACTGGAGAAAAAGTGTGCTTGTACAGAATAGCCAAATAGGAAATTTTATTCGTATACATGCAAAACATATATAGATAAAATGTGCTCTCTCTTTTGTTTGGCACTTGCATTTTTTTCCTTTTTTGACTCTTTCTTATTTTTGATTTCCTCTTGAGGAGGCGAGGAATCCCCTGCAGCTTCGAGAGAGGACAAAAAAAAAAAAAGGGGGGGGGGAGTTGGAATTTTATTACATGCAGCAACCTTAATATTTTTTTCTCTTTCTGCGGAAGGGAAGGAGAGAGGAGAGAAAGAGATAAAAAAGATTAACAACAACAAATATTTTTTTTTTTTCTATGTGATTCCTGTGATTCTTTTTGCGGTCATATCAAGTCTTTTGGTGCGGCTGTGCGTGATGTTACGAAAAAAAAACCAAAAAAAAAAAACCAATATATAAAGGAGAAACCGTTTTTAATGGGTGTGGGGTGTGGGGGAGGGGAGGGGGAGAAAAATCTACTTTGAAGAATTGTTTTTTTTGGATTTTTTTTTTCCCATTGGAAAATGGTCGTTTCCGAGAGGAATTGGATTATTCTTATTTTTAATTTTTTTTTTTTTTTTTGTACATAAAAGCAAAAAACAAACGAACGAAGAGAAACTGGGAGGGGGAAGTAGGTGGGTTAGGGAAATTATGACCCTTCCCCTCCCACCCTTACTGCTTTGAAAGGCCCCAAATTCGAGACCCCCAAATTCACAAAGCCGGGGAGTTTGTGGCGGGATGGGCAGAAATTGTGAATTACAGAATTAAAAATAAATAAGCAAAGACACACAACAGCAGAGAGAGTTTTCAGGGGGGTAACTTAATCCGTCGGTACGTTTCTGCCTCTGCGGTATCAATCCGGGCCATTTTGATGCCACAGAGGCTGAAAACGAATCAGGTTACTAGTCCTCACCGTTGCAAGGAATGAGGGGAGGGAAAAAAAATTCTTATCGGAAGGCAGGAGATCCATCCAATTTCTTTCAACATGGCCGATGAAGAGAGGCTTCTGGGGACTGGAGGGGACGGGAGGTTTGGAAGCATTCAAGCCCCTCCCACCCCACTGCTGACTCCGCCCCCTCCTGCTCTGCCCCCACCCCCTCATTTTTTAATTTCAAATGTTGGTTTCTTTTACGCGCGTCCAGGTAGACTTTGTTCACCTGGTTAAAGGAGGGGGGAGAGAGAGAGAGAGAGGGAGGCGGGGGGGGGGGAAGAATTTTTTTTCTGAGCACAACAAAGAGGCAGCTTGGGGTGGTCTAGATGGCTCTGGGTAGCCCCCCCCCCCTCCCATCCCAGGGCCGATTCCAGGCTGAGAAGGCAGCTGGCTGGGAGACACCGTTGTCCTAGGGAAGGGGGGGGGAAATATATAGATATATATGTATAGAGAGAGAAAGATTTATTTATTACCCTGGTTTCCAAAGGCACCCCCCCTCCCCTCCACCGTCCTGCGAACATGGCTGTTTCCAGGCCCCAGAGGCTGGGCCTGATTTTGGGGGAACTAGCAGGGTCTCGACCCTTCATCTTTATGCTCAGCACTCCACTCCAGAGATGGCAGCCATCCATCCTGCTGACTGACACTTGTCAAGGGCTTTCAACCCAGGGACAGGATCCCTGTGCCCCCCCCCCCCCCCCACCCACCTTATACCACCCACCCCGTGCACCTTACCCCACCCCTAATGATGGGGATTGAGGGGAGGTGTGTCAGAAGAAGTCGGTCAGGCACGAAAGGGTCGCTCGTTCGTTCCCCTTTGCAAAAATGCCAAATAAAGAATTTTTAAAAAATGAATTATTAAAAGAACTAGCTGGGGTGGTTTCTTGGGGGCGGGGGCACTGAGGATCAGCAGGGGTGGGGGCTGGGCTGGGCTGGGCTGGGGGGGGAGATATAAGAGAGTATTTTGCATAGAAATATTATCGCCTTCGGCAATGAATAATTAAAAATCAATGAAAACCCACCAGCATTGTCTCGCGGTCTGATTTTATCTTTGGGGGGTGTGGGGATTAAATAGCTGGGGGGTTTCCCAGCTTTTTATATTGTATTTTTTTATTTAAAAAAAAAGTCTTTTTTAAGATTTTACAGAAAGATACCAAGCAATCTGCCTACTTGAATTTCAACCGGGTCTAAATAAATGTAATATATTGATACTAATCTGGAAGGATTTTATAACACATGTTATTCCATGCTGCCTGATTAGATAGGTAGGTAGGTAGGTAGATAGGTAGGTAGGTAGAGATAGAGATAGAGATAGAGATAGATAGATAGATAGATAGATAGATAGATAGATAGATAGATAGATAGATAGATAGATAGATAGATGAGAGACAGAGAGAGAGAGACTTCAACTCCCAGAATTCCTATTCAGCCCCCACCGCCGCCCCCCCCTAAATCTCTGTTCTTGAGGGAGACATCCATTAAGGGAGTTTGGCCCCATTTTTACGACCTTCCTTTCTACGGTCATTAAGCGAATCTGGGCCTTTGGTAAAATCAATCACCCGGTTGTTAAGCAGATCCGTCTCCCCCCCCCCCCTTGACTTTGCTGGTCCAAATGTCGGAAAAGGGGATGGCGTGGCTCCCCCCACCTGGGGGCATTGCGACCGTCATAAATGTGAGCCAGTGGCCGAGCCACTTTTTTTCTTTTCTTCCAGGGCCGTCGTAACTTTGAACAGTCACTCAACGAACTGTATGTAAGTCAAGAACGACCTGGGCCCTATTGGACCGAGTTGGCATAACAAGGTCTCCTGCCTTGAACTGGGGTCAGACTAGAAGACCTCTGGGGTCTCTTCCGGCTCTATGCGTCTGTTTCTTTCTCTCTTTTTATTTATTTTTTATTTTTATAACATATAAAACAACAAATAAAACAATCTTTCAGTTATACAGCGTGCCGGTTTGGTGTATATCATGTGCACAATATCTACAATTGTCTACATATAATATTATCTTATATTTCCATCATCTATTTGTACATATCCTTAATACATATTACTTTTATTTACAATTACTATTATTATTTATCTTTGTTTTCTTAATCACCTCCTCTTCCATCGGAGTTTTCTCGTTTTTCCAACTGCGTTTGCCGCAGTTAAAACATGAATAATCAAGATATGTTCTTTACTATAACCTTCAGATAAAATCCCCAGTAATGCGTCTTAGGTTTCAAGTTGGCTAGATTTCACCTTTTTTCCCTCCCCTCTGTGTGAATGCAACCATTTTTGTTTTTCACCTGCTCCAGCTGCAGATGGGAGGGTTAACCCAGGTTAGGTTGTGTGAACGGAGATTTCCACGTAGGCTTGGAACGTGCCTCCTCCTCATCACACACACATACCAGGTCTTTCTGTTCCACTGGCTTTGCTTTCATCTTTCAAAGGAAGATTGGTAACAGATATAATGATCATCAGAGTCGGAAGGGACCTTGTAGGTCATCTAGACCCTACACCATTTCTGACAAATGGCGGTCCAGTCTCTTCTTAGGAGCCTCCAGGGATGAAGCTCTCACAATTTCTGAATAATAGAATAGTAATAGAGTCGGAGGGATCCTGGAAGTCATCCAGTCCAACCCCTCCACCCAAGTAGAAGACCCTACACTATTTCTGACAGATGGCAGTCCAGCCTCTTCTTGAAAGTCTCAAGTGGGGGAGGGGGAGGAGCAGAGCAGGAAGAAGAAAGAGGGGGAGGAGAGGAAGAGGGAGGAGAAGGGGGAGGAAGAAGGGGGAGATGAGGAGGAACGGGTGAGGGGGAGGGCGGAAGAGGGGTGAGGGGAGGGTAAGAGGGAAGGAAGGGGAGGAGGAGGAAGGGAGGGAAACAGGAGGAAACGAGGAGGAGGGGGAGAATGGAAGAGGGGGAGGGGGGGGGGGGGGGAAGAATGGGTAGGGGGAGGGGGGGAGAGGACCCAATGGAGGCGGAGAAAAAGAAGAAGACGAAAAGAAAGAAGGACGCAGGAAAGAGAGAAGAAGAGAGAAAGAAAAGAAAGAAGTAAGAAAGAAAGAGAAGAAGAAAGAAAAGGGTGGGAAGGAAGGGGGGAAGAAAAACAGAAGAACGGGGAAAGAAGAGAAGGAGAGCATGAAGATGGGGGGGGGCGGGAAGAGAATAAACAAGAAGGAGAAGGGGGAAAGCAAGAAAAGGAGAAGAAACGAAAGAAGGGGGAGAGAAAGCGAAGAACGAAGAAGAGAAGAATAGGGAAGAGGAAAGAAGGAAGGAACAGAGGAAGAGAAAGCGAAGAAGAGAAAGAAGAAGAAGGGGAAGGAGAAGACAAGGGGAAGAAGAGAATAAGAAGAAGAACGAGGAAGACGAAGAGAGGAAGAGAGGAAGAGGAAGAGGGGGAGGGGAGGAGGAGGAACAGAGGGAGGAGGAGAAAAGAAGAAGAAGAAGAAGAAGAAGAGAAGAAGAGAAGAAGAAGAAGAAGAAGAAGACAGAAGAAGAAGAAGGAAGAAGAAGAAGAAAAAGAAGAAGAAGAAGAAGAAGAAGAAGAAGAAGAAGAAGAAGAAGAAGAAGAAGAAGAAGAAGAAGAAGAAGAAGAAGAAGAAGAAGAAGAAGAAGATGATGATGATTATTTGGGGGGGTCATTGGTGCTCTCTGAGCTTGGTTGTTTTCTTACCAGACATTTCATGGCCCTTCTAGGCAGCGGTCGCCAACTGGTGGGCCATGAGAAAATTTTGGTGGGCCGCAGAGAAATCTCACCCCCAGAGCACCCCCACAAAGCAATTAATCCAGGATGCGCAGAAACACAAGGCCGCACCGCCCACATGGCGCAGGAACCCTCCCCACCCACTCACTCCTTACCGGTAAACTTGCCTGCTAAATTGCTATTTTTCCTTTTTCTGACCATCATCTGTTCTGCTGTGCCGGGAGATTTAGATTAGCTAAGAAGCAGGAAATGGTTGGATTTCTTGCTTTCTAGCTAATCTTTAGATCTTCGGCTCAGCACAGCCAAGCCTCCCTTAGGACTGAAGGTTTGCTTGCAAGCAAATTCAGTGCAGACTCACGACAAGCAAATTTGAGAGACTGTGCTAGCCGATGGCAGATAGATAGATCACTGATTGATTCTGTGAGCAACTCAATCTGCCTGCCTGCTTTGCCTGGTTTTGGGTAAAACTTTCTCTTTTTTTATAAAAAAATCAATATTTACATGCATGGTGTGTTGTGAGTTAATTGTGTGAGTTTACTTGCAAGCAAATTTTATGTGACAGACTGAGCTAGCCGATGGCAGAGAGATAGATCTCTGAATGAATCTGTGATTCTGTGAGCAACTCAATCTGTCTGTCTGCTTTGCCTGATTTTGGGTAAAAGTTGCTCTTTCTTATAAAAAAATTCAATATTTATATTAATATTTATAATATTTACATACAAGCCATGCCCAGCCAGTCACATGACCACCAAGCCACACCCACAAATTAGGCCACGCCCACAGAACCGGTTAGTGGTCCCTGGGATCTAAAATTATAAGTTTGGTGGTCCCTGAGGTCCAAAAGATTAGTGACCCCTGGACTAGATGACCTCCAAGGTCCCTGCCAATTCTTTTATTCTATTATTTTTGGATGGAAACCCCTCTTTTGGGGCCCTTTACCAAGCAGGTTTTTTCTGGGGAAACACCTTCTTCTAAGTCTGTGTTTCTCCCCCTTGGCAATATGGCGCAAAGTTTAGAATACAATATTCCATTCTGACACTGCCCACATCCAGCAGTTCAATCCTGACCGGGGTCAAGGTGGACTCAGCTTTCTGTCCTTCTGAAGTTGGGAAAACGAGGGAAAGAGGCTGACTCTGTAAATTGCTTAGAGAAAGCCAGAAAACCCTGTGAAGCTGTATATAAGTCTAAATATTATTTCTTGGGAAGGAAGGGAGGAAGGAAGGAAGGAAGGAAGGAAGGAAGGAAGGAAGGAAGGAAGGAAGGAAGGAAGGAGAGATGGAAAAGAAGAAAAGGAAGGAAGGAGAGATGGAAAAAAGGAAGGGAAGGAAGGAAGGAAGGAAGGAAGGAGAGATGGAAAAGAAGAAAAGGAAGGAAGGAGAAATGGAAAAGAGAAGAGAAGGAAGGAAGAAATAAAGGAAGGAGAGATGGGAGAGAGGAGAAAAGGAAGAAAGGAGAGATGGGAAAAAGAAGGAAGGAGAAATGAGAAAGAGAAGGGAAGGAAGGAAGGAGAGATGGAAAAGAGAAGGAAGAGAAGGAAGGAAGGAAGGAAGGAAGGAAGGAAGGAAGGAAGGAAGGAAGGAAGGAAGGAAGGAAGGTGGAAAAGAGAAGAGAAGGAAGAAAGGAAGGAAGAAGAGATGGAAAAGAGAAGGAAAGAAAGAATAAAGGAAGGAGAGTTGGGAAAGAGGAGAAGAGAAGGAAGGAAAGATGGAAAGGAGAAGGAAGGAAGGAAGGAAGGAAGGAAGGAAGGAAGGAAGGAAGGAAGGAGAGATGAGAAAGAAGTAAGGGATGGGAAAGAGAAGAGAAGGAAGGAAAGAATAAAGGAAGGAGAGGAGAAGAGGAAAAAGAGGAGAAGAGAAGGAAGGAAGGAAGGAGAGATGGGGAAGAGAAAAGGAAGGAAGGAAGGAAGGAAGGAAGAAAGGAAGGAAGGAAGGAAGGAAGGAGAGATGGGAAAGAGAAGAAAAGGAAGGAAGAAGAAGGCTATAAAATACTGTGAAGCGGTCTAAGTGCTATTTTTTGGGAAGGAAGGAACAAAGCCATAATGACAGTGGTTAGAATGCAATATTGGAGGCTAATTCTGCCCACTGCCAGGAGTTCGATCCGTACCGGCTCAAGATGGACTCAGCCTTCCGTCCTTCCTTCCGAGGTTGGGAAAAGGAGGGAAAGACGCTGACTCTGTAAGTGCTTAGAGAGGGCTGTAGAAAGTGGCATATAAGTCTAAGGGCTATTATTATTGAAGGGGGATGGATTTCAATTCCCAGAATCCACCCAGCGAACTGTTGCTTTTGTCACCTTTCCCAGTTGAGGCCAAATTTCTCATCTCTCTCTTTCCTCCAGCTAAACTATCTGTCTGTGGGGCCCTTGGGGCTTTCTGAGCTGGGGGGGTTTCCTTGCAGACATTTTGTGACCCAACTAGGTAACATCATTAGGAGGGAGGGAGGTTTGCGTTTTTAGCTTTGATGATGTTCCCTAGAACAGGGCTCCCCAACCTTTTGGACCTCAGGGACCACCAAACTCATAATTTTAGATCCCAGGGACCACTGACCGGTTCTGTGGGCGTGGCCTAATTTGTGGGTGTGGCTTGGTGGTCATGTGACTGGTTGGGCATGGCTTGTATGTAAATATTATAAATATTTATATAAATATTGTTTTTTTTATTTAAAAAAGAGCAATTTTTACCCGAAATCAGGCAAAGCAGGCAGGCAGATTGAGTTGCTCACAGAATCACAGATTCATTCAGAGATCTATCTATCTGCCATTGGCTAGCTCAATCTGTCACATAAAATTTGCTTGCAAGCAAACTCACACAATTAACTCACAACACACCATGCATGTAAATAATGATTTTTTTATAAAAAAAGAGAAAGTTTTACCCAAAACCAGGCAAAGCAGCCAGGCAGGCAGATTGAGTTGCTCACAGAATCAATCAGTGATCTATCTATCAGCCATCGGCTAGCTCAGTCTCTCAAATTTGCTTGCAGTGAGTCTGCACTGAATCTGCTTGCAAGCAAACCTTCAATCCTAAGGGAGGTTCGGCTGTGCTTAAAAGCAGAGCTGAAGATCTAAAGACTAGCTAGAAAGCAAGAAATCCAACCCTTTCCTGCTTCCTAGCTAATCTAAATCTCCCGGCACAGCAGAACAGATGATGGTTGGGAAAAGGAAAAATAGCAACTTAGCAGGCAAGTTTGCCGGGTAAGGAGTGAGTAGGCGGGAGGAGGTTCCCCGCAGTGGGCTGAGCAACCCCATGTGGGCTGAGCAACCTTGTGTTTCTGTGCAGCCTGGATTAATTGCTTTGGGGGGGGTGCTCTGGGGGTGAGATTTCTCTGTGGCCCACCAAAATTTTCTTGTGGTCCACCGGTTGGCAACCGCTGATCTAGTCTAACCCCTCCTCAAACAAGAGACTCCATACCATTCCATGCTGGAAGTGTCATCAGATACCTGGATCATACTACCACATGTGGTAGACATGTGTGGAAGCCAAGAGATACTGGACTAAAATCCATATGTGGTTGGAAAAAAATGACAAAACAACATATAGACTTGAAACCAGACATTTTTTTAATTGGGTATCTTACCTGAAGGATACAATAGAGAATTGTCATATTTAATTATTTATAATTTAATTATTTATAATTAAATATCAGCAGCTAGAATTGTCTTAACAGCAGCTAGAATTGTATTTGCCAAAAACTGGAAAAATGAAAAAATTCCGGTAGAAGAGGAGGCGATTAAGAAAATAATGGAATGTGCAGAAATGAGTAAATTGACATTAGCAATTAAAGAGCAAGAAGATAAAGAGTATGATAAAATTTGGGGTTTATTTTACCAATGGCTAGACAAGAAAATAGGAAAATAAAATAAATTACAATATAAATATAACATCATGGTAAAGATAAGACAAAGTAATGATACATTATAATTGATTATAATGAAATGAATGATATTACGTATTAGGTTATGTAATAGTTGAGATTTGCTCAAAAAGAATGATGTGAATTTATAGAGTCTAATGAGGTGTTAACAACAATACAGTATAATATGCATAGTTGATATATATAATAAGAATTGTAATTTAAATGTAGAAGGGAAAGACTCTTGATATTGTGCACAAAAGATATGTACCCAACACACTGTACAACGGAAATATGGTTTTATATGGAGTGCTTACAACTTCTGGTGGCAAGGAGTTCCCTTGGTTAATTGTCCTCCCTGTTAGGAAACTTCTCCTTAATTCCAGATTGCTTCTCTCCTGGATGAGTTTCCATCCGTTGCTTCTTGTCCTGCCTTCAGGGGCTTCGCAGAATAGGCCGACCCTTTCCTCTTTGCTTATGGCCAGAAGAACGCACTCCGCAGCCTCTTGGGGTGCTAGCGAAGGCTGGGTTGTCCATCTTGCTGTGAGCTCTTTAAACATCCTTTTTTATTTTTGCTGACTTGTTTGCAGGAATCGGACAGATATGACCGATAACAAAAAAAAAAGAGAGAGAGAGAGAGAGAGATTTCTGCCTCGGCTCGGATAATTGAACTGGATGAACTAAAAAAGAGCTGATCACTCAAAAACACTCTTTCATTTCATTCTTTCGTTTTAAGGATTCGTTTTCCTTGCCCTGCCGTGAACTTCCTCTGAAAACTCTTTGTCAATGGAGGGGGGGGGGGAGGGATTTCTGAGCAAGCAAATAATAATAATAATAATCTCAAGTTCCAGAAAAAATGTTTGAAGGCAAGCCTTGCTGAGCAAATTTTCAGGAAAGTTAGGAGGAAGCGAAAGTTGGCAGGAAAGTGATTATAAATATACATGTTATTTATTTGTAAGGGTTGCTTGGGAGGGAGAGAATGCACATTGGCACAAAACTATCATTTCAAAAGTGGTAGGGTTTTCTTTCTTTCTTTCTTTCTTTCTTTCTTTCTTTCTTTCTTTCTTTCTTCCTTCTTCTTTCTTCTTTCTTCTTTCTTCTTTCCTTCTTTCTTCTTCCTTTTTCTTTCCTTCTTTCTTTCCTTCTTTCTTTCTTTCTTTTTCTTTCCTTCCTTCCTTCCTTCCTTTCTTCCTTCCTTCCTTCCTTCCTTCCTTCCTTCCTTCCTTCTTTCCTTCCTTCCTTTCTTTCTTTCTTTCTTTCTTTCTTTCTTTCTTTCTTTCTTTCTTTCTTTCTTTCTTTCTTTCTTTCTTTCTTTCTTTCTTTGCTTTTGCAAGTTTCTGGCCACACACAAATTCCCTTTATCTGCCACCGTCACTTCTTCATCATTTTATATTTATCGGGAATTGTTGTGACTCCATGACAGATGCTTCTTTGACTTGCAACCAGAATGGAGCCCCAAATATGTGTTGCTAAACTAGACCAGCAAAATGCAGTGGATATAATTTGCTTGGACATCCGTAAGGCATTCGACAGAGTAGGCCACAACCAACTTCTTGGTAAGCTAGCAAAAAGCGGGATAGATAGCATCACCACCAGATGGATTTGCAACTGGCTGACAAACCGTACTCAACGAGTAGTCCTTAACGGGCCTTCATCTACATGGAGGGAAGGAAGCAGTGGGGTGCCACAAGGCCCAGGACTCTTCCATATCTTCATTAACGACTTAGTTGAGGGAATAGAAGGGGATGCAGATGATACTAAGCTGGCAGGAATAGCCAACACTCAAGAAGATAGGCTCAAGATCCAGATGGATCTTGACAGACTAGAACCCTGGGCCGTATCTAACAAAATGAAATTCAATGTAGAGGAAAGGAAAGTCCTACACTTAAACAAGAAAAACCCAAAGGACACATATAGACATATAGGAAAAACCAGGCTCAATAGCAGGAATTGGGAGAGGGATTTTGGCATCTTAGTGGACAATCAGCTAAATAGGAGCCAGCCGTGTGCAGCAGCAGCCAAAAAAGCTAAATTGCATTAACAGAGGGATACAATCCAGATCAAGGGGGTTACTAATGCTACTCTGTAAAGCCTTAGTAAGGCCACAGCTAGAGTCCTGCATCTAGTTTTGGTCATCACACTTATAAAAAAGATGTTGAGACTTTAGAAAAAATGCAGAGAAGAACAACCAGGATGATGAGGGAACTGGAGGCTAAAACATACGATGAACAGTTGCAAGAACTGGGCCTGGCTGGTCTAGGGAAGAGAAAGACCAGGGAAGACATGATAGCGGTCTTCCAATATTTGAAGGAGGGGCTGCCACAGAGAGGAGGAAGGGGTCAAGCTGTTCTCCAAAGCACCCAAAGGCCAGACAAGGAACAATGGATGGAAACTGATCAAAGGAGAGATTCAATCTGGAAATAAGGAGAAACTTTCTGACAGTGAGAACAATCAACCAATGGAACAAAAGTTGCCCTTGGAAGTTGTGGGAGCTTCATCCTTGGAGGCTTTCAAGAAGAGACTGGACTGCTCATCTGTCAGAAATGGTGTAGGGTCTCCTGCTTTGGGTGGGGGGTTGGACTAGATGACCTCCAAGGTCCCTTCCAGCCCTGTTAATCTGTTAAAATGAAATTCAATGTAAAGAGCAAGCTTTTACATTTAAGCAAGAAAAAAAAAACAGGTGCACAAGTAAAGGAGAGATGGTACCTGACTCCCAGAGGGATCTTGGAGTCTTAGTGGACGATCGCTTAAAGATGAGCCAGCTGTGTGCTGCAGCTGTCCAAAAGGCCAATGCAATCCTAGATTGTATTAACAGAGGGGTAGAACCAAGATCACCTTGGTAAGACCACACCTGGAATACTGCATCCAGTTTTGGTCACTGTGTTATTTTTTTAAAAAAGGGTGAAAGATTTATACAATCGGAGTATTATTAAAAAGATGTCGAGACTCTGGAAAAAGTGCAGAGAAAATGTTGTGGCTGGTCCGCAGCCGGTGCAGCCGGCTGAGGCCTTGGAGAGCGAGGACTCAGACGAGGGGCCTGCGTGGGATGCAGGGATGGGGCCAGGACCATCAGGGAGTGGAGGGCTGCCTTCGGAGATTGTGGAGGCTGGCAGCAGTGAGGAAGAGGCGCCCGAGGAGCCTGTGCCCAGGGCACGTGCACGCAGGGCTGCTCGAAGGAAAGAGAAGCTGCAGCAGCCACAGGTGACTCGGGAGTAAGGCTGCAAGGTGACGGCCCCTCTCTTAAGGGATTAAAACCAGCCTGAGAAACCAGAGTTTTTTGCAGGAAGCAAGGAAGTTTTTGCACTCCAGCCTTGTGGACGTTCGGAAGATCTTGGTTGGTGTTTGGAAACTCTTTGTGGTGTTTTTTTTTTAAAAAAATTTAAAATCAAGTTTTATTGAACAAACAAACAGAAACAGAAACAAAAAGAAACATTAAAAATATTAAACACAGTACAATCCTCCTAACCCACATCTTTGTCTTACATTGCTAAATCACATATAAAAATAGCACATGTTTACATTCTATATTAGCGGTTGCCAACCGGTGGGCCTTGAGAAAATTTTGGTGGGCCGCAGAGAAATCTCACCCCAGAGCACCCCCCCCCACAGCAATTAATCCAGGTTGTGCAGAAACACAAGGCTGCACCATCCACATGGCCCACGGGAACCCTTCCCGCCCACTCACTCCTTACCCGGTAAACTTGCCTGCTAAATTGCTATTTTTCCTTTTTCCGACCATCAGCTGTTCTGCTGTGCCGGGAGATTTAGTTTAGCTAGGAAGCAGGAAATGGTTGGATTTCTTGCTTTCTAGCTACAGTATAAGTAAAAACATAGTTATGAATACATGGATACATATAAGAAAAATAACCTTAATATATAATTAATTAATATAAGAAAAATGAACTTCAACTCAACATCTGCTGAAGGACTTCCAAGAAAACCTGGCACTTGTCCATCAGCACATTTTTGCAAAAATATGGTTGTTCCCTCTTTTATGAATCATTAAGGCCCAACTTCAGCCCTGTGGTTACAAGGTCAAACTGGTGTTCGGTTTCCGCAACGGAAGTCCCCCTTCAAATCTGGAGAGGATCCACCCCGAAGACAGACGGAAAATTTGGGTCATAAAGCTGGGACACACAAACACACACGCACGCACACACACACACACAGAGCGATCTGGAGGAGGGGGGGGTCACTTAAGGTCCTAAAACGGATGCCACCCACACACCCATCTTAAAATTAGCCAAGATTGAAAAATGCTGCTGTAGATTCCGTGTGTGTGTGCACGCGCGCGTGCGCACGTGTGTGTGTGTGTGTGTGTGTGTGTGAATTATTCCAATGGAAGAGAATATTAGGTAGCTCAAGTTGGAGGATGGGCTCTGAGCTTGGGAGTCTTTGAGCTGGGTGGTTTTCTTGCAAATGTCTCACGACCCAACTAGGGAACGTCCTCAAGGCTAGAAGGGAGGGGGGGTTTGTAGAGTGGAGTGGGGGAGGGGGAAGAGGAGCAGGATTGTGGGATCCTTGGGACTTTACTTGGTGGTCTACTTGCAGCAAGCCCCCCCAGTCCTTGTACTCCACCTCCTCCTCCTTACAAATCCCACTCCCTTCTAGCACTGATGATGTTCCCTAGTTGGGTCATGAAACGTCTGTCAGGAAACCCCCTAGTTCAGGACCACACAATCTTCCTTCTCCTCTTCCCCCTCCCCCTCCTCCTCCTCCTAGCAACCTCCCTTCTCTCCTAGCAATGGTGATGTTCCCTAGTTGGGTCATGAAACGTCTGCAAGAAAGTTACCAGCTCAGAGAGCACCAAGGACACCACAGTACTTCTTCTCCTTCTCCTTCTTCTCCTTCTTCTCCTTCTTCTTCTTTTTCTTCTTGTTCTTCTCCTTTTTCTTTTTCTCCTTCTTCTTGTTCTTCTTCTTCTTGTTCTTGTTCTTGTTCTTCTTCTTCTTCTTCTTCTTCTTCTTCTTGTTCTTCTTCCTCCTCCTCCTCCTCCATTTCCTCCTCACAACCTCCCTTCTCTCCTACCACTGAGGATGTTCCCTAGTTGGGTCATGAAATGTCTGCAAGAAACTCATCATCTCAGAGAGCACCAACGACTCCAGAGCCCAACTTTGTCTGCTCTTGATGAACACAAATCACCGGGGCCTGATGGATTACATCCCAGAGTTTTAAAGGAGCTGGCAGAGGTCATCTCAGAACTACTGCACCATATCTTTCAAAAATCCTGGAGCACCAGGGAACTACCTCCTCCTCCTCCAAGCAACCTTCTCTCCTAGCACTGATGATGTTCCCTAGTTGGGTCATGAAACATCTGCAAAAAAAACCCTCAAGTTCAGGACCACACAGTCCTCCTCCTGGACTGGAAAAGAGCGGATGTGGTTCCCATCTTCAAAAAGGGGGGAAAAATAGACCCAGGAAACTATAGACCAATCAGCATAACATCAATACCCGGGAAGATACTGGAAAAGATAATAAAAAAACAGATCTGCCAACATCTAGAAACAAGTAAAGTAATAACTAGCAGTCAGTACGGGTTTGTTAAGAGCAGATCATGCCAAACCAATCTTATTTCACTCTTCAACACAGTGACTAAATTAGTAGACCAGCAAAATACTGTGGACATAATATATTTAGATTTCAGCAAGGCATTCGACAAAGTAGACCACAACCTACTTCTTAGTAAGCTAGAAAAAAATGGAATAGATAGCACCACCACTAGATGGACTCGCAACTGGCTGGCAAACCGTACTCAACGAGTAGTCCTTAATGGGTCTAAGGGAAAGAAGCAGTGGGTTGCCACAAAGTTCTATCTTAGGCCCAGGACTCTTCGATAATCTTCATAAATAACTTATTAGTAACTGTTATGTATTTACATGACTTACTTGTATTGGTTGATCCAACGGTGGGAAATTCAAAGAGCCGTCATTGGCTGGCGAGCCACGAGCAGCCGACTATAAGAAAGGCTGCCGCGGCTTCTCCAGCGCTCAGTCTGGAACGAAATAAACGGAGAGAAAAGAGTCAACTGGGTACATGTGGTTCATTTCACACCACACAACACTGGCGACGAAGGTGGGATTCTGAGACAAAGAAACCCAATTGAGCACGTGGCAACAAAGACCAAGCGAGACAGAATGTCCGGGAACAACTCACCACCCGCACAATTCAACCCAGCAACCGAAGAAGGGCCGATCGTTTCCTGATGAAAGCAGCGATCTCCACGGAATATCAGAACATCGGAAAAGAGCCGTTTTTCTCACTCACTGCGGATCCGCCGTGTTCAAGATGTTGAAAGCATTGGCGGCACCCACCGATGTAAAGACCATGACGTGGCCGGACCTGGAGAAAATATCATGAGCTCACTATACACCAACCGTCTCAAGCCTCATCAAAAGACACAAATTTTACTTGAGAAACCAAAGAGAAGATGAAAGTATCGCTGATTTCGTGGCAGCACTCCAAGATATTGGCGGAGCATGCGATTTCCTGAACCTAGACAAGGCACTGCGGGATCGTGTGGTCCTGGGGCTCAAGGACCTTACATTACAGGGTCGATTATTAACGCGACCCAAAATTACCGTAACCGAAGCAATAGAAGAAGCCACCACCGTGGAAGCCACCTACAGATCGGCCACAACGATGCGGAAAATAAATAAAACATCAGAAGAAAACAAAAAAGTTTCCCCACAGCCGGAGGCGAGCAAAACCACGGCCACAACACACCACGAGGACATCGAATCCCTATCCGAAAGTGACGAGGACAAAGAAGAGGTAAACCAACTCCGCTCAGGAAAAAGTAGATGGGAGTGGAGTGGCAGGAAGATAGATTTCCAGTGTGCCAGGTTGGGGGAAACCATCCACGTTCCGAGTGCCGTTTTAGTGACGCCATTTGTAGAAAATGTGACCGTCGGGGTCACATAGCGAGAGCATGCCGATCAAGGAACAGCTATAGCCCCTGCCAAAGATAGAGTCCATCCCCGAGGGAGCGTGAGAGAGATAGACAAACAGGGAGCCGTTGGAGCCAAGAGAACAGAAGTAAGCGTGAGAGAGAAACGACATACAGAAAGGAAGAAACACACCAGACGGTAACTATCGGACACTCGAACACGAGAAACACGAGAAAAGTACATGTACAAGTTACAATCGAAGGACAAACATGTGAGATGGAAGTAGACTCTGGCTTGTACCTATCAATAGTGTCATGGGACACCATAAAAGACCTGATTCCTGATATAAGAAGGGGAGAACTGGAGACACAAGAACTCACGCTGAAAGACTATCAAGGGAACAAAATTCCTGTGGTGGGTGCCGGACATTTCAAAGTTAAGTTCAAAAATTACTCGGGAATCCTCCCATTGACTATTGTTGACTGGAACCGGCCCAGCCTATTGGGACTCAAGTGGTTCGCACCACTAGGAATCAGAGTAACTGGAATAAACCAGATCGTGGACAATGATTGGGAAGAGGACCTGATGAAAGAATTCCAAGACGTCTTCAACGGAGAATTGGGCAAGTACCTGGGGCCCCCAATTTCCTTTAACTTAGACCCAAACATAAACCCGATAAGACTAAAAGCAAGGCGAGTTCCATTCACATTAAAACCAAAAATTGATGAACAATTAGACAAGCTTATACAACAAGGGGTGCTGGAACCGAAAGACCATACAAGGTGGAAAAACCCTATCGTTACCCTTATTAAGCCAAACGGGTCAATAAGAATCTGTGGGGACTACAAGGCAACCCTTAATCACATGCTACAACAAAGCGCGTATCCGGTTCCAGTAGTCCAGCACCTATTACACTCAATAATGGGGGGAAGAATCTTCACGAAACTGGATTTAGCACAGGCCTATCAACAATTACCTGTTGACCCACTAATGGCAGAAGCACAAACGATTGTTACACATCGGGGGGCATTCAAATGTAACAGGTTACAATTCGGAGTCAGTGTGGCCCCCGGGATATTCCAAAGTTTAATGGAACGCCTACTGCAAGGAATAAAGGGGGTGGTCCCGTACTTTGACGATGTGTTAGTATCAGCCAAAGACAAAGAACAACTAAAGGACTGCCTAAAGGAAGTTCTAAACAAATTTAAAAAGGCAGGACTAACGGTAAAAAAAGACAAAGTAGAATTCCTGGGATACCTTATAGACAAAGAAAGGATCCACCCCACGGAAGACAAAATCAGAGCAATAAAGGAAGCACCACCCCAAATAATAAAACAGAGCTACAGGCATTCTTGGGACTTATTAATTTTTACAACGTATTCTTGCCACAGAAAGCAACGATAGCAGAACCTCTGCATAGATTACTCAACAAGGAAGCCACCTGGAGCTGGGGAAAACAAAAAAAAACAGCTTTCCAGGAAATGAAAAATCTACTAACATCCAACAAAGTACTCACACAATATAGCGAGACGCTTCCGCTTACACTAACATGCAACGCATCATCTTTCAGCGTGGGCGCCGTACTCAGCCATATCTTACCAGGTGGAAGAGAAGCACCTATTGCATTCTACTTGAAAACCCTCTCAAAAACGGAAAGGAACTACAGCCAACTAGATAAAGAAGTGCTGCCACTATATCTGGAATTAAACAATTCCACGGATATCTGTATGGCAGAACCTTTTCACTAATCACTGACCATAAACCACTCCTGGGAATACTCGCCAGAAACAAAGCTACATCTAATATACTGTCACCATGAATGATGAGATGGTCCAAATTCCTGGCTGCTTATAACTACAAATTAATCTACCGACCCGGAAAGACTATAACACATGCTAATGCATTGAGTTGCTGCCCCCTGCCAGACAGAGACGATGACCCTGCACCAACCACGTCAATTCTTCAAATCGAGACTCTACCTAATCTACCTATGACTGCCATAGACATTGCTAAGGAAACCACGAGAGACAGAATCGTGGCTCGAATTATAACTTGGTTAAGCAAAGGATGGCCAGAGATTATTAGCGACGAGACTGTAAAACCATTTAAAAATAAACAGACTGAATTATCAATGTTAAAAGGATATAAAGTGTGGGGGGATTGAGTAGTTATCCAAAGAAATTAAGGGAACAAATACTTGAACTATTACATGAAGGGCACCCGGGAATCGTTAGAATGAAAGCCTTGGTGACAAGTTACTTATGGTGGCCAGGGATGGATAAAAACATAGGGGAGTGGGTAGCAACGTGTAGATGTTGTCAAGAATCCAGACCCACACCTCCACAGGCACCGATTAGGGAATGGGAGACACCCAGGGGACCATGGTCGAGGATACACATTGATTTTGCAGGACCAACCAAAGGACACACATTCTTAATAGTTGTAGACGCTTACTCGAATTGGCTAGAAGTAAGCATCATGCACACAACCACTACAGAAGCAGTAATTAGAAAACTCAGGAAACTATTTGCAACACATGGGTTGCCAGATGTGATTGTATCCGATAACGGGCCACAATTCATAGCAACAGCATTCGAGGGATTTTTAGCAACACAAGGAATAAGACATGTACTGACAGCGCCGGTCCATCTGGCCACAAATGGGCAGGTAGAGCGCATGGTCCGTTTCACAAAAGACACACTAAACAAACTGGATCCTGGAGAAATGCATGAAAAGATAGACAAACTACTAACTATACAACACATGACACCCAATACGACAACAAACAAAAGCCCAGCAGAGCTAATAATGGGCAGAAAACTTAGATCGAATCTAGACAGGCTACATCCTACATACTGCACAGAGAAGCCAACAGACTCCTCCAGTAAATATTGCACATTTAAAACAGGAGACTTAGTCTATGCAAAAAACCTCTCGGGAGAACCATTGTGGATACCGGCAACGATAACCCAAGTAACGGGGCCCCGGTCATACAGGATGGTCACCGAAGAAGAGAAGGACTGGAGGAGACATATAGACCAACTTAGATCAAGAACAATACCAAGAAACACAGACAAACCAGATGGAGAGGGGGGAAAACCCTACAATCATAAACCGCGAAGGAAGGGAAGACCCTCCACAAATGATAAACAAAAATAGACAAGAAGGGGGAGACCCTTCAAACACAAGCCACAGGGAAGGGGGAGACCCTCCACAAAGAGCAAAACAAACCCTAATGACTACACAACCAACACCAACACAACCATCACAACCATCACTAACACCAGCCCTGGTCGGTATTCACAATCATGTACCTGCAGCTGTAGAAGGGAACAACACGAGTGAATCCAAGGCCAGGCGAACAGCAGGCAAACAACCTGGGTGGGAGCGGCCTAGCTGACTCAATCAGTCAGGAAAAAACTAGTGGGAGTGGCATGGCCGACTACCTTCCAGGAGGTTCCACAGGAAAGGACAGGAGAAACAGCAACCCCATCTGAACCAGCCGCAATCGAATACACAACTAACTTGCGCAGGTCCAGCCGAACATATAAGAGCCCATGTACCTACATGACTACGTAACTTAGGTGGGCTCTGATTGGTTGGACTAGACCAAGTGGGGAGGGGTGTTGTGTATTTACACAACTTACTTGTATTGGTTGCTCCAACGGCAGGAAATTCAAAGAGCCATCATTGGCTGGCGAGCCACGAGCAGCTGACTATAAGAAAGGCTGCCGCGGCTTCTCCGGCGCTCAGTCTGGGACAAAATAAAAAGAGAGAAAAGAGTCAACTGGGTACACGTGTCTCATTTCCCGCCACACAACAGTAACCTATGACTATCACTAAAGTATCTTATGATTCTTGATGAATGTATTTTATTTTTTCTTATGTACACTGAGAGCATTTGCACCAAAGAGAAATTCCTTGTGTGTCCAATCACACGGCCCTTAAAGAATTTATTTCTCTTCTCTTCTCTTCATTCCAATATTCTATTCTATTCTAATGTTCTATTCTGTTCTGTTCTACTCTACTCTATTCTATTCTACTCTACACCATTCCATTCCATTCTCTCTTCTCTTTCTCGTCTCTTCTCTTCTAATTCTATATTTTATTATTAATTCTATTCTGTATTCTATTCTATATTCTATTCTATATTCTATTCTATATTCTATTCTGTATTCTATACTATTCTATTCCTATTCTATTCCTATTTTATTCTATTCCTACTCTATATTCTATTCTATATTCTATTCCTATTCTATTCTATTCCTATTCTATATTCTATTCCTATTTTCTATTCTATATTCTATTCTATTCTATATTCTATACTATTCTATTCTATTCCTATTCCTATTCGATTCGATTCCTATTTTATTCTATTCCTACTCTATATTCTATACTATATTCTATTCTATTCTATATTCTATTCCTATTCCTATTCGATTCCTATTCTATTCCTATTCTATATTCTATTCTGTATTCTATTTTATTCTATTTTCTATTCTATTCTATATTCTTTACTATTCTATTCCTATTCGTATTCCATTCTATTCTACTCTATCTACTCTACTCTGTTCTACTGTTAGTGCCTTTTTGGCAATGTTGTTACAGTGAGCTCTAGGGCTTAGATCTTTTGCAATGAGTACTCCTGGGTCCTTCACAGAGTGAGGGTCATCTACGAGGTTGTATCCTTACAGTTTTTTTTATTTAGTGTTCTGATTTTTAGTTGCCAGTGTGCAAAGCAGAGCATTTGGAGGCTGAGATTTAAAGTTGCCAATTGTTTGACTATTCTTAACACAGAGACACTCGTCTTATTGAGCAAATAGGCTGAAAAACAGCTTCTATCCCAGCAACTCTATTGAATTCTATTGTATAGTGCAATATGAATCAGGGGGGTTCAGTTCAATGTATAGAATGTGAAGAAGGTGTGTTTGTGTTTTATTTTCATAGTCATAATGTGCACTAAAGATGGCATTTAATTTCATTGTACGAGGTGCAAGGACAATAAAGTAAACTAAACTAAAACTAAACTTTTTTTCTCTCCCTCCCTCTATTTCTGTCTTTCTCCTTCTCTCCCTTTCTCTCTCTGTCTCACTCTCTCTGTGTGTCTCTCTCCTTTTCTCTCTTTCTCTCTCTCTCACTCTTTCTCTTTTTTTCTATCTTTTTCTCTTTCCCCCTTTCTCTGTGTCTCTCTCCTCTCCCTTTCTCTCTCTCTGTCTCACTTTCTCTCTCTTCTCCATCTCTTTCCCTCTCTCCCTTTCTTTCTTTCTTTCTTTCTTTCTTTCTTTCTTTCTTTCTTTCTTTCTTTCTTTCTTTCTTTCTTTCTTTCTTTTTCTCTGTTTCTCCCTCTCTCTGTCTCCCTCTCTTTCTGTCTCCATCTCTCTTTCTCTCCCTCCCTCCCTCCCTCTCTCCAACTCTCTTGGTTGCCCTCCCCCCTCTTTGCAAGAGCTTTATAGCTCCTGCTGCCTTGAGAAAGTTCAAAACATCCTCAAAGATCCATCTCATCCTGGGAACCCTTTTTTTGAACTATTACCATCTGGCAGACGGTACAGGATAATAAAAAAAAAAAAAGGACAAATAGGCTGAAAAACAGCTTCTATCCCAGGGCAGTAGCTCTCTTGAATTCTTCTGTATAGTGCAATATGAATGCAATATCAGGGGTTTTCAGTTCAATGTATAGAATGCGAAGGATGTGTGTTTATGTTTATTTTCATAGTCATAATGTGCACTGAAGATGGCATTTACAAGGTGCAGGGACAATAAAGTGAACTAAACTAAACTCTCTCTTTTTCTCTCCCTCCCTCTGTTTCTCTGTCTGTCCCCTCTCCTTTTCTCTCTCTGTCTCACTCACTCTCTCTGTTTCCATTTCTCTTTCTCTCCCTCCCTTCCCCCCCTCCCTCTGTCCAACTCTCTTGGTTGTCCTCTCCCCTCTTTGGAAGAGCTTTATAGCTCCCGCTGCCTTAAGAAAGTTCAAAATGTTCTCAAAGATCCATCTCATCCTGGGCACCCTTTTTTGAAACTATTATCATCAGGCAGATGGTACAGCAGAATAATAAAAACAAGGACAAAATAGGCTGAAAAACAGCTTCTATCCCAGGGCAGTAGCTCTGTTGAATTCTTCTGTATAGTGCAATATTCATGCCATATCTGGAGTTTTCAATTCAATGTGAGCAAGGACAATAACGTCAACTAAACTATTGCTTAATCTTTGGAGGATTTTCAGTTCCTCCCTTTGGAGAAATGCTATTTTCAAGGGGGGGGGGGTGACCCCAGAGCCGGGGGAGGGGCTGAGCATGGAGCCCAATATAAGGTGGGGGCAGCGGGCGGTGCAAAGCGAGTTGGGCACTTCTCTTTTAAGCAAACTTGGACAAAGTTTGAAAGCCATCCCCACAGAAAGAACATATTGACAGGGCAAAGATCAACAGAGGGGGGGGGTGGAAAGGGAAAGCTTGGCCAGAAAGAGAAATTACCACAGTTCCTCTTCGAATCTCAACCAGAACTAGCATCATCCCCGTTGCAGGTGGGATTTTAAACTTCTCTGGGTTGGTTTTGGGGAGAATGGGGTGGGGGTTGGTCTTGGGCTAGTGGAGCCAGGCATCTTCCTCTTGAAAATGTGAGGGGAAAAACATGAGGAGGAGGAGGAGAAGGCCGTGGCTTCAAAGGCAGAAAAGAGGATGGGAAGGTTTTTTTTAAAAGGTGAAAAGAAGAATATTTGCAGCTCGGGGTTCAAAGGGGTGGGTGGGAGGCTCCCCAAGTTCGGTTGGTTTTTCTGGCCCACGTTTCGTGACCCAGCTAGGGAATGTCATCAGCGCTAGAAAGGATATGTGAGGAGGAGGAGGAGGAGGAGGAGGAGGAGGAGGAGGAGGAGGAGGAGGAGGAGGAGGAGGAGGAGGAGGAGGAGGAGGAGGAAAGAAGATTGTGGGGTCTTAGGTGCTCTCTGAGCTTGTTGGTTTTCTTGTTTCATGGCCCAAGTAGGGAACATCATCAGTGCTGGAAGGGAGTAATGTTTGGGGGGAGGAGGAGGAGGAGGGGGAGGAGGAGGAGAAGGAGGAGGAGGAGAAAGAAGAAGAAAAAGAGGAGGAGGAGAAGGAGGAGAAAGAGAAGGAGGAAGAGGAGGAGAAGAAGAAGAAGAAGAGAAGAAGAAGAAGAAGAAGAAGAAGAAGAAGAAGAAGAGAAGAAGAAGAAGAAGAAGAGAAGAAGAAGAAGAAGAAGAGAAGAGAAGAGAAGAAGAAGAAGGAGAAGAAAGAGGAGGAGGAGGGAGGAAGAGGAGGAAGAGGAGGAAGAAGGAGAAGATGATCTAGGGTCCTTGGGGGTCTCTGAACTTGCTGGTTTTCTTGCAGACATTTCATGACCCAGCTAGGGAATATCATCAGCACTAGAAAAGGATTGTGAGAGGATGGGGAGGGTGAGGAGGAGGAGGAGGAAGACTGTAGGGTCCTTGGGGGTCTCTGAGCTTATTGGTTTTCTTGCACTGATGATTTTATCCACTTTGGGCCATGAAACGCCTGCAAGAAGACCTCTCTAATCTCAGAGATCTCACCGATGACCCCCTCAGATTATAGGATTGTGTCTCCCTGAGGATCGTCTTTGGCTTGCATGAGAATTGAGGGTGGGAGGGGGGCTTTGAGGATGGGGGGGGGGCGTCATCATATCCATTTAGAAAAGAAGAAAATAGCC